>JARQOC010000012.1:35473307-35588208 GCA_033576535.1 Allobates femoralis
CTGGCATCTGCATCTAACTGGCTGGCTGTTAACCATTTAACTGCTGCTGTCAATCTCTAATAGTGACATTTAATTGTAAAGCACTCATCTGTGCCCTGCGACGTGATCATGTGATGTAATACAGTAGGCCCCTGTAACAGCATCTTGGTCCTATTCTGAAACTTAGATATTTACTGAGCTTCAAAAGAGACCAACATTTACACTATATATTGCAATACTGAAGGAAGAAACAAAACACTGAAGTTCTGAAAATACTAGAAAAAAAATGTGGAAAAACAAAAATTATCTACGGATGGAAGAGGTCAAAAACATAAGGCATTGATGTGAAAGGGAATAGTGGTGCGCAGCATGGAAATTTAACCCCTATTTCCAGGTTTTCCCAAAGATAAGAGACGATCACTGGGGATCCACCAGGTGAAAACTTTTAGATTTTTATTCTATTGTCAAGAGACCCTTCTAATAAGTTGGGATGTCCAAAGCACCTTTTAATTCTGATCCTAGGTAGGGCACAGCAACTATGTCCCAAATGCCTCTTAAGATACAGTTACAAGCTTCAATGTTGTTAAGATATCACTAACGATCTCATGGGCTCGCGGTTGTTAGGACATCGTTTTGACATCGTTGGTGAGATGTCACACGTCTAGATATCGTGCACGACGCACCAATGATGTAGCGAGCAGCTATCGTTTGCACAACCCAGCGAACGATACTTGTTCACTGATGTGAATGGGCGAAGTCGTCAACGACATCGTTATCGTGGTGTCACACACAACGATGCAGCAGGTTGGCTGATTGAGGATCGTCTGATTTGAGAACATGTTCTCAAATCCGCGATCAACGATCCAACGATTTAACGTAGTCGTATCTCGGTGTCACACGCAACGACGTCCTAGCGATGTCGTTTCAACTACTCCAAACCCATGACGTTTCAGCAATATCGTTCACAATATCGTACCGTGTAACGGGGCCTTTAACCTAAACCTTCCCAACACCCACACTTTTTGCATTATTCCTACATTATACACATAAAATACAAGATGCACAATATCCTTCACTTCTTGGGTCGGCCATACCGATAATTACTTATCTCGTCAAATATTTCATACATTTCTTATATTTCAAACCCGGCGCTTACTGGGAGATAGAATCACCATTGAAAGGAGCAAGAGAGAGATAAAGAGGGTTATTGACTAAATGGCGATATCCATTAAGGGTTGTTAATAGTCATTTACTTAAATGGTTATTAACGATTGCAGGCAGTGATAATATGTAATGAGCTGCTAGCAAAGGAGAGCACAATTGATAGAAGGCAGCAGAAGCTGAATGCAATTGATGTTTATGTTGATGAATTATGGTTATACCAGACCTAGTGTTGACAGACCTGGAAAATAGGGTTTCTTATAATTTCGCTACTGTGCTTTCCCTCTGCTTATCCTCCTAGTAATTTAAGAATAAATTGAGAATTAGGTATCGTTTTCCCATCCCCCACACATTGTGAAATTGGCAGTATGTAGAAACAGGCCACCAACTGATAACACCCATTTACCATATATATTTTTGGGAGATATAGATATTTAGTAAAATATATTTTTAAATAAATGGTTTCCAATAGAGAATAAACTTCCACTTTACAGTAAAGTGAGTATCCATTGGTAAAATATTTAACTTTCACCACCTCTTAATTTCTGTCAGGAGGTCTTTGCTACCTCATCTGACAGCAAAGAATCCCTGAATCCAACGATGTATCACATAGATTTCTGGCTGATTCCATTCTGACACATTCAAAGAATTTATTTTCAGGAACACAGCAGAGCTGGGAGAGCTGCCCCCGCCCACACCAGGCTCTCTATAGAGATTGTGCATTGACTGTGAAGTGTCAATCATAGCAAGGGACGTGTTGGACTGCCATGCGCATGACTTTGTAGTCCTGTAATGTTAATCACAGGGTTATAGCTCCATTAGTTTAAGTAAACATTTGCACAGACCATGATAATGGAAGCACATTTGCTTTTTGTTTTTTAACTCTTACAGCATGCATACTTTTGACAGCTTACATAGCAAAATCTGCTGTCAGATACCTTTTAAGTTGAAACATTCTGCCTCGTTAATTAAAGAGGACCTGCCACACCCCTGGAGCGTGTCTGCTGCATTCAGGGAAGGGGTCTCCAATGTCTCTAGCCCCCCTGTAAATTGTACAAAACACTTTAGAAAGTGTACAGATAACGAGTCTGCAAGGACTTACTCAGTATGGAGTTATCTCTTTTTCCTGGTGTCCTTCCTGCCTCCAGCCCTCTCTGTGCCACCTCCAGCCCTCTCTGTGCTACCTCCTTTATGTGTCTCCTCTCCTTGCCTGCTCATGAACCTCTGCGTCTGAAGTCAAGCAGGCACAGAGCGATGGGCTGGAGCAGCTCCTGGCAGCTGAAACGCCTCCTGCCGGTGATGTCAGCACCGTAGCCCGCCCTGCATACAGCATAATTTGGAGCAGGGCCACCTCCAGTGCTAACGTTACTGGCAGGAGGCGCTTCAGCTGCTAGGACCCGCTCCAAACCATTGCTCGCTCAGCACCTGCGTGACTTCAGATGCAGAGGCGAATGAGTGGGCAAGGAGGGGACACACACACACAGAGCCAGGAGGCGGAACAGAGAGGGCAGGAGCCAGCACAGTGGGGGCTGGAAGTGGCACAGAGAGGGCTGGAGGCAGGGAGGACACCAGGGAACAGAGATGACTCAATACTGAGTAAGTCCCTCCGGACTTGTTATCTGTACTATTTATAAAGTGTTTTGTACAACTTACAGGGGAACTAGAGAAATAGGAGACCCCTTCCCTGAATGCAGCAGACATGCTGCATTCAGTGGTGCTTTCAGTTTGGAAAGCACCAGGGGGTGAAAGGTCCTCTTTAATAGCGAAACGAGATATAATATTTTTTACCATAACTTTACGGCAAATATGCTTTATTTATTTAGTTTCATTGAAACCAATATGAATACAGCGATACCTAATATGTCTCACTTGTTTTGGGTCTCATCGTAAGCAGCGTGACGCGAGAAAGTTCACCTCAAATCAGAAAGCCGCGTCCTCTAGCTGACCTCAGGTGACCCAGACTGTGACATCACCACTCTCACAGTGGGAGCCAAAACTCAGTCACTTTTGGGTCCCACCATGAATGGTCGTTACAGAGAATCATGGCGGGTTTGTGTGGGAATTAAAAAAAATGGGAAAGAGGAATATCTTTGTGTTCATTTTACAAATAAATGATTTTTCTCTGTGTGGTGTATTATTTACTATTTACTTAAAGATTAATAATGGCTGGGTCTAATATTGGTCCGACATTATGAATTTCTGGCTTAGTGCCAGCTGGCAATATTCAGCTGGCATTAACCCCTTTATTACCCAGTCTACCACCGCCACAGGGCAGCCGGAAGAGTCGGGTACAGCTCTAGAAAATGGCACATCGATCAATGCTCAATTTTCTGGGGCAGCTGTGGGCTGCAATTCAAAGCATGGGGGGCCCAGAATGCTTTGGCTTCCCCATGGTGAGGATTCCAGCGCTTAGCTGCCTAGTTATACCTGGCTAGAAACCAAAAATACAGGGAAGCTCTGCATAATTTTTTTTAGTTATTTCAAGAAATAATTTAAAAAAAGGGCTATCCTGTATTTTGATTACCAACAAGGTAAAACAAGGCAGCTGGGGTGGGTGGCAACCCATACCTGCCTGCTGTAGTTGGACTGGTGGTAAAAAATACAGCAAAAAATACTGGTGGTAAAAAATACAGCAGAACCCAATGTCATAATTGCAAATTGCGCATTGTCTGAGCGGCGATGCGTAATTCCAGCAGTTATAATGGCGCCTAGGGGAGAAAGGGTGTTCATTCTTTTTACTCGCGCGCTCTCTCCCCCAAAAGCGGGAAGGGAAAATACGCAGCGTCTGAACGGCAAAAGAGAAAGTCCATTCACTTTGCCGTGAAACACAGACGCAAATGCGCTTTTGGGGGGAAAGTGCATAAAAAGATGCGGCAATTACGCTGTGTGTGAATGCAGCCTTACTTGCCGCAGTACAGGATGCAGTGTGACCCCATTCTCCTGCATTATGTTGCTATGTAACAGTGGCACAGATTGATCTTTAGCTGCCTAACCTGTGTAGCAGCCAAAGTTGCCATCTAGCCCCAGCCCAAAGGCTATTAAGACATTGACTTCTTTGGCAAAACCATTTTATTTCTGCTGTTCACTTACAAATTGGCCTCTTCTCTGATGCTTTTAGTTCTAAACGCTGTAATAATCTGAGTCATTCATGTTGCAGCTGGAAGGAGAAAAATCAATTTTTGCAATATCATTCCAAACCTGGGTTAGAAGGTTTAGCTCCCTGCACTGAATTTAGCCCATGATTACAGATTACCCAGACACCTGGACAATATTTAAAAAGCACCAAATTGCATCATGTTGATCAATGACACCACCTATACCCTATTCGTAATGTAGCTTCTTCTCATTCCCTTCCTTTCAGGACATATCTCCCAGGGTTTAACTTAAAGCATAGCTCTATAATACTTTCCAATTCCCTTCTTAGTGTCTCCAGGGAATACAACGCTTTCAGCCAGGCAGCTCCTCCAGTTGTGTCAGATGTAACAAACCGTTTAATAACAGGAGGGAAAGCAAAGTAAGAGGCAAATCTTCATGGTGATAAATGACCTCGCTTTCCCTGGAGCACACAGTCTGCAATTTCCTCACGCTAATATGTGAGGGAGTTTATTGTACTTTACACGGCAATTGTAACAAAGGATCCTAGAAGATGGATCTTGGTTGGGCGACTAAAGACAGAAACATGTTATAGAATATGTTTACCACCCAACTCCCTGAAAAGAAGGACAACCCCTGCAGAGCACACAGGACACACCTTCAAGGTTTGATTTGTTAAGCCATGACTCTAACTCCACCACATTTCCATGTTTGCTCCTCAGTAGTTTCTATGTAGTAGTACTGCCCAAGCATACATCTGTAGGATTGTCCATAGTAAACCCTTGAATGCTACTCCTAGATGCTAGAGTAGTGCCTCACTCCTGGGATAGCTGTAAGGTGTTCTAGGGTCCTGCCTTTCCCCCTTACTCTGGATAGCACAGTGTGCACCTGTATGTGTTGTAATCTAATATATCAAGCTGAGTGTAGGCATGTGTATGTGTCATAGCTCCACCCACTCTACATAGCCCCACCCACTTAATAGCACCACCCACTTCATACCCACTTCCCCACATAGCCCTGCCCCCTCCACTTAGCCACACACTTCATAGCTAGCCATGCTCCTCTCTGGTTAGCCACATTCCCATGTGTGTATGTCCACACATATCCCCACCCACTTCATAGCTCCACCCCTCCACATAGCCCCACCAACTTCATACGCACCTCACCACATAGCCCTGTCCTCTCTAGTCAGCCCCACTCACTTCATAGCTAGCCACGCCCCCTCTGGTTAGCCATATTCCCATGTGTATATCTACACATAGCCCTGCCCATTTCATAGCTTCACCCCTCTACATAGTTCTGCCACTAAAGGGGCGGGCTAACTGGAGAGTTAGGGACATATGCATCCATGATGGGATAGGGCTATGTGGTGGGGTGGAGCTATAAAGGGGGCAGGGCTGACATACATACACACATACAGATATATGGATGCTGCATTATATTATATGGAAGACCATGGAGGCTGCATTATATTATATTAGCTGTAGAGCTCGGCATTTCCCGGGCATAGTAACTAACTGTTATTAGCTATAACAAAATAGAATAGAACGATTATTTTGCACTTAAAACATTTCAAGGAGGTATCCATATGTATCCTTGAAGGGGTGTAGCTACGAAGGGGGTAGTCTTTGTGTGGACATACATACATACATGCATACACTCAGCATTATGCCCGGGCAACGCCGGGCTCTACAGCTAGTGTTATAAATTTATGTACAAAGTTGATTATTGTTATTACATATTTGCGGCTACCTAGTGGTCAAGGTGAAGACTCCTCCGTGGTGCCAGTGAGTTATTAATAATAATTATTTATATTCCTTTGGGGTGGGGTCTAGTCAATAAAGAGGGCCTGCAGTGTAGCTTAGGAGAGTCCCACAGTGTGAAGCAAGACAGGGAACGGGCGGTTTGGAGTTGAACCCATGGTCAATTCAGCCAGACCTTCTGGGTCATTCCGGGATCAGATTACAGGAGTGTGGCGTATGTGGATACAACACTTCCCTTGTTGATACTCTATCCCGGCCTTAAGAAGGCCTTTCCGGGAGGCAGCTGAGTGCTATGATACTCTTCACAGTGGACTTCAGCATAGACTCAGGCGAATGGGTCACCGTGGTGCTGAGAGGTGAAGGCGGGAGCCCAGAAGTACTGTAATGACAGGAGCGGTCTGGGATAAATTGTATTAAGTGTACTAAGAAAGTAACCTTTATGTGTGAAGTCTGTGTTATACAAGACTGTTTAAGTACAGAACTGTTGTTGAGCATCATTGCTTCTGTTTGATTTGGCCCTCCCTGAGGCTGATATTGGACTAGATTGTTGCACTGGGGCTGGTCGTGGTGCTCGCTGCAAACCCAGGGCTGCTCCACAGCTAAGGCTCTGCCTCATCCGCGACTACCGAGCCCAGGTACCAGCCCTCAACTCAGCAGCTCAATCCCCTTCACTTAATGAGAATGTGACAGGACCCTCATACCCCCAAACCACCTGCATCTGTCTGTTTTTTAATAAGCATCCTGATTAACAAACCCTTTATGTTGTCTGACATATAAACAGCTCTTTAAAAAAAAGAAAAAAAAAGAGTATTTTTAAACTTTGTCTTAATATGTTTATTAACATTTTGTCTAATCAATGGGGGATTGGTTTTCCCAAACTAATCATTCCACTCAGTATGTTATCACACCCCTGAAGGTTCCCTTTAAAGGGGTTGTCCACTACTGGCTTCCTCTTCCAGGGTAGTGTCAGGAGTCTAATTACAGCCACTCGCCACTGTGATAACATGGGATATATGTAGGCAATCAAGAGCTTTAGTGGTTGCTAAAAACCTGCTGGAAGAGAAAGGCACTAGACTAGGAGGGGTGTGACGCTAGTCAATGCACAGACAAGCCGTGAGGCAGGGTAGTCAAACATTCCGGAGTCAGATACCAGGAGAACACATCATGGACTCAGCGAATAGACAAAGGAATAGTCAAGTCATGGTCTGGGGTCAGAATACCAGGAGGATAGCGGATCAAAGCAAAGTGACAAAGCAAATGGATGGTAAGAGTAGGTTCAAAGTTTGGCAGCAATAGATAAAAACACAGAGCAGAGATGAACGGAGCCAACATGCACCAATGAGCAAAATGCTACGACAGCCAGAGATCTGAGACTAACTGCTCAGCTAAGTAGCTGGGCAATCACAGAGAACAGGGAGTAGCTGAAAGATGCCCAGCACCTCCCAGTCTCATCTTAGATGGCTGAGCTGTTAATCAACACACCAACAATTCAATACACCCCAGCACCAGAGTGGACGACTGAGCCGTCACTCACCAAACTGACAGCTCAGCACAGCCCTGATTCAATAGTGCTGCAAACTGTCACACGTTTCATCCAAGACACACTGAGCGGAGGAATCGTGACAAGGGGGAACTCTAACACCAGTACCAAGATGGTGTGTTCATTTTGGTCGGTGGGTATATTTTTTTTTTAGAATTTCAAGACCATTATGGGTTCTTATTTAAAGTAATTTTCAGTAGTGGACAACCCTGTTGAAGGAGAGGTATCCAGTATTAAAGTCCTTTGCTTGCATGTGGGCATGTGACCACTGGGAAAACAACTTTGAAAATAACACAAGGTTTCCCTTAAGGTGCCTTTACACGCCGCAATCTCGCCAGGTAATCATAAAGGCGATACGTCGCCCTGAAACAATCACCGTGAAATAGCCTCCCAGTTGCGGCGTGTGATTGGGGAATTTGGCAGCGATAAATCGCCTCTCGCCTGTCACGCAATCATGAAGGCGAGATTTCTGGGTTTTGCCGTATGATAGGGCGATAGTGATGGAATCTGCGTTACCTATTGATTTCCCGTAGGCGTGCCACAGCGTGCTGTAGTGCGAGCCCCGTGTGAACTGATTGGTGTGGGCTACTGTGTTCCCATTGACTGTGAATTGACACCGCGCCATATCTGAAGAGCTGTCTAGCCAGCACCACACAATGGCAATGGCGTCATGTATTAGCCAGCCTTCCAGAGCAGGCTGACCAATCGTAACGCTGTTGCATTGTCCTACGAGCGCGTATGGGGCGGGGTGTAAACCACTGTGGCACGCCTATCTCTTCGCCGCTCTGAGCATGTACGCCCACATTGCCTTTGGGATTGCGGCGTGTGAATCGGCAAGGCAATTCCACCGGAATGGTTACCCTGTGGGTCAGACGATTTCCGGGGCGACACATCGTCATTCTTTCAGGGAGAGATTGCAGCGTCTAATAGCGCCATCGGCGATCTGAGGCGACCATGAAAAACATGCATGCGCACGTTAGATCGCCTCATATCGCCAGCTGAGATTGCGGCGTGTAAAGATACCCATAATGAAAGAATTATCTCTATGGTGATGCGATGTGAGGTCAGCTCTTACATCATTTTCTTCGTTTTGCAGATCTGTATTAAGGCGACGTTACACGGCGTGACATTGTGATGTGACATAGCTGATACGTCATGGGTTTGGAGACGTTCAAGTGACCTCATTAGGACGTCGTTGCCTGTGACTCTGGCAAGTTGTAACGATAAATCGTTGGATCACTGATCGCAGGTTTGAGAACGTGTTCTTAAACCACACAATCAATGATCAGCCAACCTGCTGCATCGTTGTGTGTGACACCGCAATAACGATGTCGTTTACGACTTCGCCCATTCACATCAATAAACAAGTATCGTTCGCTGGGTTGTGCGAACGATACCTGCTCACAACATCGTTGGTGCGTCGTCCACGATATCTAGACGTGTCACATCTCACCAATGATGTCAAAACAATGTCCTAACAACTGGGCACCCACGAGATCGCTGACATCGCTCCAACATTGTGCCGTGTAACGGTACCTTTGGATTCTCTTAAGTTCTCCCCCAGAATGTAGCCTTGAGTTTCGCCGGCGGACAGCATTGGTATATGATAGCTATAGCTTTTTTTTTTTGCAATTCCTCATTATTTTTAAAATGTCATCCCTATAAAACTTTTGACCTTTTCCATGTCAAGAGCAGATCGCAGATATTAGCATACATTGATTGATTATGTAAAGCAGCAGACTCATCAATAAACTATGCAAGAGTTTACATCATATTAGTGTATAACTGGGCCTTGGTCAGTAGGTGATGGGTCACACATCACAACGCCTAGAGGGCACTGCATCATCTACTGTATATCTGGTTCTGGACTTGGCAATGATAGTGTTCTAATTCAGACCTTTATTGTGTGTACATCATAGCTATTAACCCAAGAGAGATGAATCTAAGAAGTCCTATGCATTTATACTCTTTTCATCTTGTAAGTCTGTCTGTCAAATGTCGACTTGACTATTAATGTTGTTGACTTTGAGTGTACACCAATGATAAAAATAGGAATGCAATACAGAAAAAAAATCTACAAAAATTTAAAGGGGAGCTCTGGGGAGAGAACTTTTTTGTACTGTCCCTGCCCTCCTACATGATGAAGCAGAGCTAGGATATATAGATAACTTTTAAATCTATAAAATCATATCTGCTCCTCAGCACTCACCCCTCCTGTATGGGATCATAGGTTGCACAGCAGATTCAGGCACATGCTACACTCTATATGCCTGCGGTATGTATTGCTGTATTGCTGTACTCTCCTGAGCTAACAGCAACATCAAGTTGCCATATCTCGAGATTGAACTCAAAGCTGTTAAATAATAATAATATTAATAGAAGGTTAACATAAGAAACAAAAGAAATAGACACTCATGGGGTTAGTAAGAAAATAGACCTAAGGCGGCCGTCACACGCATCTATATCGATAGTGATATTGTAAGCGATCGCTAACAATATCGTTCACATCGCTGGTGAGCTGTCACACAGACAGACTCAGCAGCGATGTGGAGCAGCAAGATCGCTGGTAACTATGGTACACATCGGGTTACTAGGCGCCGCGCGGCGCTTAGTAACCCGACGTTCACCAAAGATACCATCTCCCAGCAAAGGCTCTGCCGCTGGGAGATCGTTCATCGTGGTGTCACACACCACAATGAAGCAGATTGATCAAGCGTTTATCGCTTGATATGAGCTCCGGCTCACCAATCTGTGATGTCACGATGAAGCGATATTACATTGTAAAATCGCTTGATTGCACGCAGCGATGCACAAACGATATCGCTTAGTGATCAAAACGCAGATCGCTTAAGCGATATCGTGCATAAAATTGTTGCGTGTGACGGCCGCCTAAGTGACACAATTGAGAAAGATCACAGAGATTTACCTTATTGTATTGAAGTGAATGGGAGCGGAGCTTCAGTTCTCAGGAATAGCCACTATACGGTGTAAGGAGCTGTGATGTTCTGGCTCTGCTCATTGTGAATATCCAGATGAAAGCAACTGATAGGTTAGGTTGGCTCTACACCACAGTGTTAGGGATCTGGGGCTGTCCGGTGTGAACCGGAGAGCCCCCGATTCAATTTTGGCCCCATAGTATTCCTTTAGGGCCAGATAGGGCCGGATGGCAGTGATTTGTCATCCGGTTCTCTGCTATCAGGGAGGATCTGGCAGAATTTGTTTTTTTGCCCGGACACAAAATCGCAGCTTGCAGCGTTTTTGTGTATGGGGCAAAAATCTGACAAAATCGGATCATGCCGGATCCTCCCAGATCCGGCACCCCCTAACATGGGAGGCTATGGGCGCCAGATCGCACCGGATCGGATCCGGTTGCTGGACGCCGGGTGTTGAAGTTCAGTGGCGGCCGGCACTGAAGTTCAGCACCTGGAGAGCTCCCGGCTGACATTTCAGAACCGCCTCTAGCTCCCTGCTAGCCGCGAATCGGAAATTTCGGCACCAGACAGCGGCACCAGCCGTGCAGTGCCGATTCCGGCAGCAAACAGGATCGGAGGGCATATTTACACTCTGGGTCTGTTTGTCCGGAGCTGTCAGGCTGTGTCCAGTGCATCCGGCAAAACACCGGAGGCAGCAAAAAGCCGTGGTGTGAAGCCGGCCTAAGGTTTCTTATTAATAGACTTCAACTGATTTGCAATTGATGAATTATTCTAATGATAATCAATGTAATAAGACTCAACAAACTCCTTAATCATCCAATTTTACAAAGAAATTTGACAACACTTTTTCAATTCCAATGTAATGAACACAGTCCCGAAAGCGCAACCATCATAGTTAGTCACTCGGAGGCTCAACTTCTCAACAGGTGAAATAGATGTCGGCACTGCCATGATCAGATATATTTATGAAAAGTTGTGTTTAGAACTTTGTATATATCATTGAAGAAACACATAGTGGGTTAAAACATCTTCAGAATTTTTTATAGCTTATTGCTATTTTGTAATTTGCTGTCTTAAATGTGACATTTCATTCGGAGCATGCCGGGGTGCCAATGTGAAATGTCATGAATTTGGTCCTTTGAAGCATGTTTTCCTCTATGTTTTTACGTTATAAATGTCATCTTTTGAAAATGAGTTTTAATACGGTGAGTGATAGGAATCACTTTACTATGAATGCAGCCAAACTTTAACAAGATTTCCAATTCACATGATAATGAGTCTATATTTTTCTTGCTTCGCACCTATAGAGCTGTGTAAGCTAAGGCCAAACTAATAAAGATGGACTAGATATTCTAAAAAGACCACTAAAACCAATGAATTAGGGCCGCTTCACACTGCGGCATGATCCGGTCCGGTTCTGTCCGGGAGGACCCAGACAGCTGCAGACCGGATCAGCACACAGGACTGGGGGGCTATAATGCCCCCCGGTCCTGTGTGCAGTGCACGCAGCTGCAGTCGCTGACAGGTGAGGACTGCGGCGCCCGCTCTTTTCACATATATGCGCCTTTGGGTTTGCCTGCATTTGCCTGCCCTGCACTAGCACAAGCGCAAGCGCAGGTGCTATCAGAAGCAAGCGCATAGGCGCATAGATGCACAGCCCTTGCACTCGCCTGCACTCCCGCCACCATTACCTGCTGTGGCCGAGCGCAGGAGACTGCAGGAGACCGAAACCCGGAAGCGCAAGTGTGACTGTGCCAACGTCACCATGCATGTGCTTGTCCAGACGCACCTAGAAACGCGTAATGTGACGTTTACTGTTCGTTCGGAGTGACGCATGCACTCTTACTCAGCCCCTCTGCAGACCTGTGCTTTCGGGTTCCACTCCTGTGCGCTCGCCATAGAAGGTAATGGAACCAAGCGCAAGGGCTCTGCATTTATGCGCCAATGCGCTTGCCTGAAAGAGCACTTGCGCTTGCACTTGCACTGGCGCAGGGCAGGCAAACACTGAGCGCATAGATGTGAAAGGGGCCTTAGTTTCAGTTTTTACAACCCAGTTGACACCCAAATAATTCCTGATCTTCATTCTTGTTCTCTTTTTCCTGTTACCGTTATTTGGAAACTTTCCTTGATTAGATTTTGGTCTAACTTTATTCCAGATCCTCATTCTTAATCTCCAAGATATGTACGGTAATATTCATTTGTTTTTCTTCTATTCATGGCTAAGTTCCTTAACTCAGTTTTCGTCCATGCCTTTATCTACTCCCTGGTTCATCCTCCAGAAACAATATAGGATTCTATATTATCGAACCACACTTGGCTGCTGATTTTTCTTTTGTCACTCCATTTTTTATTTTTTGTTTAGAAAGGGCTGACATTAGCACCTAGAAAGAACCTGGGCCAAGGTTATTAAGGCCGGCTTCAGACTGCGTGTCTGATCCAATCCATAGCTGTCCGCTTGAAGCAGACAGCCGCGGACCGGATCAGCACACAGGACGGGGGGCTACTATGCCCTTCGATCCTGTGTGCAGCCGCACGCAGCTGAACCAGCTGACAGGTCAGGACCGCGGCGCCCGCGGTCCTCACCTATCAGCAGCAGGAACTGCGTGCGGCTGCACACAGGATCGGAGGGCATAATAGCCCCCCGTCCTGTGTGCTGATCCGGTCCGCGGCTGTCTGCTTCAAGCGGACAGCTATGGATTGGATCAGACACGCAGTCTGAAGCCGGCCTTAGTAGTGGTCTTAGAAGGCCCTTGACAGTCTCTGTAATCATGTTCTATGCTTGTCAAGTCTAAGAGGAAGTAGATAGTAATTTTTTGGCCCAAGGGCAGTGTTCTGCCTTCTTACACATTTATACACGGTGTGCAATCCAGCATACAGCATAACCTTCTCTGTTTTCCGAATAATCAGACTGTTTCAGGTAGTTTTACTTGTTAATTGGTGAACAGGTAATTTAAGTGGTAAAACTATAAGAATACAAATAGCACAAATGAGTACTGGGTATATCATATAAGACATCTTTAACAACATACCATACAGAAAATCTACACAGCAAGATGGAAACATATACATGTTGATACATGAGTCCCCAACAGACACAAACTTTGTGTAAAAATCATTGCTATATGATCTTGCAACAATCCTAAACATTTTAAAATCACAAACAGGGATAGTTTTCTTACCAGATATACTTTCTCAAGGATGACAGAGTTTTAAGAGCAATGCAGGAAAACAAGACACCATATGTGCTTTAGATGAATTTTCTTTCAAAATGGTTGCTACTACCCAGATTTCTAGGGCTCACCCACAATGCACTAGGATCTTAAAGGGGGAAGCACTGAGTAATACAGGTAATTCTGCCAGATGGTGCTAATCCCATTAAACATTACAATAAAAATTACATTTTACTATTATTATTCTTATTTATTTATATAGCGCCATTAGGTTCAATGGCACTTTACATGTGAAGAGGGGAGAAGGTGGACAAATACAGTGTATACAGACAATCAAGTCTTGCAGATACAGGAGGGGAGAGGATCCTGTCAACAAGTGCTCACAGTCTACGAGGGGTAGGCGAGGAAACAGTAGGAGGGGGAAACGCCCAACGTGTGGCGGCACGGCGACCGGCTTTCATCATAGGTTATAAGCTTGTTGGACGAGGTGAGTCTTCAGGTTTCTTTTGAAGATACCAAGGTTAGGTGAGTGTCTGATGTGTCCAAAGGAGTGCACAATTAAGATAGCTTTTTTTATTTAATTATTATTAAAATCGGTCAGTAGTGTGTGTATGCCCTACACCTGTAATCCAGTGAATACTGAGCAGTAGAGGAAGGGGGGGGGGGAACCCTATAATCCCACACTCACCCTATCCTCTGCCCCTGCCTGTCTACGGAGTTTTAAACACGTAACGTGTCAGGTGTCCCCGTTCCACGGTGGCTAGCCCTAGTGTCCCTGTTGCTGCACTGTGGCCATTACCACCCCTGGGAATCTGTCCTGGTCTCAGGTGTATCTCAAACTAGATGTGGGTCGACCCCCATCATCTTCCCTGTGTGTGTATGGTTTAATTCTGCATCAAAGGGTGTTTTACTTATAATTTTTGGTGCATGAGAATGCTATGTAGCATAACCTCCACTGGCTGATTATATCTATTAGGTACAGAATAGACCTTAGAATGATATAGTGATGTGTCTCAAGCCTCACTCTGTGCTAACACAGGGGTCCGGTCTCAGGTCCGCCGTGTCCTATAAACCACCCCCATTAGATATATGGTTAACGTCAGTGTCAGTGTCCAGGTTACTATATGCACACTTTCCCTTGATCCTTATACAAACTCATACATATCCCCCATCCAAGGGTACACCAGGTACAGAGATAACACTCAATCCCAGACAGATCGATAGTTCCCACAGGCAGGTGTATAGAATCGTTACTTATCTGATGCACATGATCGTTTCGTCAGTCCCAGTCATGAATCTCGACGCGTTTCTGCCCGCTATCATCGCTGGGCGTCCTCAGGAGAGACTGTGCTGTCAGATACCGGTCCAGCCTTATTCAGGTCACCGGGGGCGCTGTACAGGGTGGTGTGATAACCTCCCCTCCTTCCTCATTGGTGTCAGCGTCACAGAGTGCCCCTTAGGGCTCCCTTATATCTCCCATGTACTCAGGGGAGTTGGAAACATGTGTGTCGGCTCCCACCATGTAATTAGGACGCTACTTCCGGTTTCGCGGGTCCCGGACCGGAAGTGCGTCATCCGACACGCTGGGCGGAGCTATCCGCGCTTGCGTTCCACCTGCCGCACATGTGACTTCCGGTATGCGTTCCAAATACCGGAAGTCCATCAAAATCGTCATTTACACACCCCCATCTCCTCTGTGAGACACTCAGGACGTGCAGGGACATTACAAATCCCCTATGCACATCCTGTGCACCCGGAAATGGGGAAGGGGGGAAACATATACCAGGGAGAGTAGTTCCATGAAGGTCCCATATTAGTTTATAGATAAAAGTACCTGCCAAAATAATATTGTATATACTCTCAAGAGACAAACAATATCGTATCTTATCCTAATGGGATGAAACATCATATAATCCCATCATTCCTGGATTAGGAGGGACTACCATTCCGAACCCCGGTACATGTTCACCCGCCCCCAGTATGTATAGTGTGGAGGTATTATTGTATGTATATATATAGTAGTGATGAAGAGGTCTACTCGGGATCTCAGCACATCGTGCTCATGTCGTATGTTATTTCACCCAGTACCTCTCCATCCCTAACTCCACATAGTTTACAATACCGTGAGAGATTACCAATGTCTTAATTCAAGTCTCTCATACTGTATGTTGATTTTTATCATATATCTCTTTCCATCTCATAAGATAATTTAGAAGGAACGTTCTCTCAGAATTCTACCAGAATTGTCCTGATGATATCATGTCCATTATATGTGGATCCGATATTACCTCACCCTCATGTCCCTTTTTTGGGGCTAATAGGTTATACAGGGAGATTATACAGATATATGGGAACAAAAGTGTAATACACGAAATAGAAACGGGGGACCAAAAATCCAGGCATTTTCATCTGAGGAGAGGGACTGCCTACAAGAATGGGGTATAGGTTAGCTGTTCATTGAGACCTTCTTTTCCAGTGGATTCCATCCTATATATCCACTTTGTTTCTCTTCTGAGGATCTCACCATCCCAATTGCCACCACGTTTTGGTTTCTCCACTACCTCCAGGACCTGAAATGTAATGTCCCTTATGTCCCCCCCATGGGTCTCATGCATGTGTCTGGAAATGGGAGTGTCCCTTTCATTCCTAATATCTCCTATATGGTCCCCAATTCTTCTTCTCAATTCCCTCTTCGTTTTTCCCACATAGTCTTTAGGACAGCTACATTGGAATAAATAGATGACCCCTTCGGTTTTACAGTTGCCGAATTGTCTATTCTGATATATGGCTCCTGTAGTGCTACTTTGGGCCATCTTAGTTACCCTTATGTAGTTGCAGAAAGAGCACTTCCCGCACCTAAAGGTGCCAGATTGTCTCTTGTCCAGCCACGTGCCTTTCCTCTTGGGAGGGCAGTAGTGGCTATGGACCAGTTGGTCTCTTAGGGATCTCCCCCTCCTATACGTGATGGCCGGTTTACTCGGTAGCAAGGGTGCAACCTCCTTATCTGCCATTAGTATGTCCCAGTGCTTACAGATGATATCTCTCACCTCTGTGGCCCTGTCATCGAATGTCCCTATAATCCGGGTGATATTTTCCTTTGAGGACCTATTCTTCGTTCTCAGCAAGGTCTCCCTGTCACTCTCCTTGGCATGATTATAGGCCTTACTCAATATATGAGGTGGATATCCCTTCTGTGTAAAGCGCTCTTGCATCCGCCTCGCTTCACCATAGAATTTGGCGGTATCGGAACAATTCCTCCTGGCTCGCAGGTATTGCCCCCTCGGTATACCTTCTCGTAAACCTCTGGGGTGGTGGCTGTCCCACCTCAGTAGATCATTTGTCGCAGTGGGTTTTCTATATATGGTGGTTTGAAGACCCCCTTTACCATCCTTGTATATACTGACATCAAGGAAATTTATGGATTGTTCTTGTATTTCAGATGTAAACCGTAACCCAAAGATGTTCACATTTAACTGCCTGATAAAGGTCTCAAAGGATACACCATCGCCCTTCCACAGCACCATCACATCATCGATGTAACGACCCCAAAATAATATATGGGGTCCCCACCATGACGCTTCATCCTCTGGGAAAACGACGGTGTCCTCCCACCAGCCCAGGAGCAAGTTAGCATAGCTAGGGGCACAAGAACTCCCCATAGCTGTGCCCCTGAGCTGGTGGTAGAACCTCCCGTCAAACTCAAAGCAGTTATGTGTCAGCACATACTTCAGCAAGTCCAGGACAAATTTGTTGTGTCTCACGTATTGATTCCCCCGGCTGGATAGATAATACTCAGTTGCACGCAGTCCCATCTCATGCGGGATACTGCTGTACAGGGCCTCCACATCAATGGAGGCCAACTGCACACCAGAGTCCACAGATACACCATCAAGCTTCCCGATTAAATCCAGAGTGTCACGAATATACGATGGAAGGCTTGTGACAAAGTTGCGGAGTATCTTATCCAAATATACCCCACATCTCTGGGTGCTTGAATTGATACCTGACACTATAGGTCGCCCCCTCAGGGGGACCAGGCCCTTGTGTATCTTCGGGAGTGAGTAAAATACCGCTGTTACCGGGTGAGCATTATACATGAAGTCCATCTCGTTCTTGCTCAGGACACCATCCTCAAATGCCTCTGTCAGTATGACAGTATGGACCATTTACAGATTGTAAACCACCTAGTAAAAAAATGCCACCTGCCAGTGACGTTACGAGTATTGATATATTCTTGAATCTAGTGACCAAAGATCTTAGACAATTAAGGGAGCATAAGGGCAGTTTTCATCAGAACCTCTCGAAAGAGGAAAAGACAGCCCTTGATGGTCTCATTAGGAACGATCACCTAGTACTGAAACCAGCAGATAAAGGGGGTAACCTGGTATTGATGGATCATACCATCTATAAAACCATGTGCACCAATATCCTAGAGGATCGGACCACATATAGGAAACTGGATAAAAATCCAATAGAAGAATATCAATACGAACTGAACGTCATACTGACAGAGGCATTTGAGGATGGTGTCCTGAGCAAGAACGAGATGGACTTCATGTATAATGCTCACCCGGTAACAGCGGTATTTTACTCACTCCCGAAGATACACAAGGGCCTGGTCCCCCTGAGGGGGCGACCTATAGTGTCAGGTATCAATTCAAGCACCCAGAGATGTGGGGTATATTTGGATAAGATACTCCGCAACTTTGTCACAAGCCTTCCATCGTATATTCGTGACACTCTGGATTTAATCGGGAAGCTTGATGGTGTATCTGTGGACTCTGGTGTGCAGTTGGCCTCCATTGATGTGGAGGCCCTGTACAGCAGTATCCCGCATGAGATGGGACTGCGTGCAACTGAGTATTATCTATCCAGCCGGGGGAATCAATACGTGAGACACAACAAATTTGTCCTGGACTTGCTGAAGTATGTGCTGACACATAACTGCTTTGAGTTTGACGGGAGGTTCTACCACCAGCTCAGGGGCACAGCTATGGGGAGTTCTTGTGCCCCTAGCTATGCTAACTTGCTCCTGGGCTGGTGGGAGGACACCGTCGTTTTCCCAGAGGATGAAGCGTCATGGTGGGGACCCCATATATTATTTTGGGGTCGTTACATCGATGATGTGATGGTGCTGTGGAAGGGCGATGGTGTATCCTTTGAGACCTTTATCAGGCAGTTAAATGTGAACATCTTTGGGTTACGGTTTACATCTGAAATACAAGAACAATCCATAAATTTCCTTGATGTCAGTATATACAAGGATGGTAAAGGGGGTCTTCAAACCACCATATATAGAAAACCCACTGCGACAAATGATCTACTGAGGTGGGACAGCCACCACCCCAGAGGTTTACGAGAAGGTATACCGAGGGGGCAATACCTGCGAGCCAGGAGGAATTGTTCCGATACCGCCAAATTCTATGGTGAAGCGAGGCGGATGCAAGAGCGCTTTACACAGAAGGGATATCCACCTCATATATTGAGTAAGGCCTATAATCATGCCAAGGAGAGTGACAGGGAGACCTTGCTGAGAACGAAGAATAGGTCCTCAAAGGAAAATATCACCCGGATTATAGGGACATTCGATGACAGGGCCACAGAGGTGAGAGATATCATCTGTAAGCACTGGGACATACTAATGGCAGATAAGGAGGTTGCACCCTTGCTACCGAGTAAACCGGCCATCACGTATAGGAGGGGGAGATCCCTAAGAGACCAACTGGTCCATAGCCACTACTGCCCTCCCAAGAGGAAAGGCACGTGGCTGGACAAGAGACAATCTGGCACCTTTAGGTGCGGGAAGTGCTCTTTCTGCAACTACATAAGGGTAACTAAGATGGCCCAAAGTAGCACTACAGGAGCCATATATCAGAATAGACAATTCGGCAACTGTAAAACCGAAGGGGTCATCTATTTATTCCAATGTAGCTGTCCTAAAGACTATGTGGGAAAAACGAAGAGGGAATTGAGAAGAAGAATTGGGGACCATATAGGAGATATTAGGAATGAAAGGGACACTCCCATTTCCAGACACATGCATGAGACCCATGGGGGGGACATAAGGGACATTACATTTCAGGTCCTGGAGGTAGTGGAGAAACCAAAACGTGGTGGCAATTGGGATGGTGAGATCCTCAGAAGAGAAACAAAGTGGATATATAGGATGGAATCCACTGGAAAAGAAGGTCTCAATGAACAGCTAACCTATACCCCATTCTTGTAGGCAGTCCCTCTCCTCAGATGAAAATGCCTGGATTTTTGGTCCCCCGTTTCTATTTCGTGTATTACACTTTTGTTCCCATATATCTGTATAATCTCCCTGTATAACCTATTAGCCCAAAAAAGGGACATGAGGGTGAGGTAATATCGGATCCACATATAATGGACATGATATCATCAGGACAATTCTGGTAGAATTCTGAGAGAACGTTCCTTCTAAATTATCTTATGAGATGGAAAGAGATATATGATAAAAATCAACATACAGTATGAGAGACTTGAATTAAGACATTGGTAATCTCTCACGGTATTGTAAACTATGTGGAGTTAGGGATGGAGAGGTACTGGGTGAAATAACATACGACATGAGCACGATGTGCTGAGATCCCGAGTAGACCTCTTCATCACTACTATATATATACATACAATAATACCTCCACACTATACATACTGGGGGCGGGTGAACATGTACCGGGGTTCGGAATGGTAGTCCCTCCTAATCCAGGAATGATGGGATTATATGATGTTTCATCCCATTAGGATAAGATACGATATTGTTTGTCTCTTGAGAGTATATACAATATTATTTTGGCAGGTACTTTTATCTATAAACTAATATGGGACCTTCATGGAACTACTCTCCCTGGTATATGTTTCCCCCCTTCCCCATTTCCGGGTGCACAGGATGTGCATAGGGGATTTGTAATGTCCCTGCACGTCCTGAGTGTCTCACAGAGGAGATGGGGGTGTGTAAATGACGATTTTGATGGACTTCCGGTATTTGGAACGCATACCGGAAGTCACATGTGCGGCAGGTGGAACGCAAGCGCGGATAGCTCCGCCCAGCGTGTCGGATGACGCACTTCCGGTCCGGGACCCGCGAAACCGGAAGTAGCGTCCTAATTACATGGTGGGAGCCGACACACATGTTTCCAACTCCCCTGAGTACATGGGAGATATAAGGGAGCCCTAAGGGGCACTCTGTGACGCTGACACCAATGAGGAAGGAGGGGAGGTTATCACACCACCCTGTACAGCGCCCCCGGTGACCTGAATAAGGCTGGACCGGTATCTGACAGCACAGTCTCTCCTGAGGACGCCCAGCGATGATAGCGGGCAGAAACGCGTCGAGATTCATGACTGGGACTGACGAAACGATCATGTGCATCAGATAAGTAACGATTCTATACACCTGCCTGTGGGAACTATCGATCTGTCTGGGATTGAGTGTTATCTCTGTACCTGGTGTACCCTTGGATGGGGGATATGTATGAGTTTGTATAAGGATCAAGGGAAAGTGTGCATATAGTAACCTGGACACTGACACTGACGTTAACCATATATCTAATGGGGGTGGTTTATAGGACACGGCGGACCTGAGACCGGACCCCTGTGTTAGCACAGAGTGAGGCTTGAGACACATCACTATATCATTCTAAGGTCTATTCTGTACCTAATAGATATAATCAGCCAGTGGGGTTATGCTACATAGCATTCTCATGCACCAAAAATTATAAGTAAAACACCCTTTGATGCAGAATTAAACCATACACACACAGGGAAGATGATGGGGGTCGACCCACATCTAGTTTGAGATACACCTGAGACCAGGACAGATTCCCAGGGGTGGTAATGGCCACAGTGCAGCAACAGGGACACTAGGGCTAGCCACCGTGGAACGGGGACACCTGACACGTTACGTGTTTAAAACTCCGTAGACAGGCAGGGGCAGAGGATAGGGTGAGTGTGGGATTATAGGGTTCCCCCCCCCCCTTCCTCTACTGCTCAGTATTCACTGGATTACAGGTGTAGGGCATACACACACTACTGACCGATTTTAATAATAATTAAATAAAAAAAGCTATCTTAATTGTGCACTCCTTTGGAGATTTAATAATTTGTTTTGAGTCACATTTATCATAATTTGAGATTTAGTGAGTGTCTGATGTGGTGGTGGAGAGAGTTCCAGAAAATGGTAGAAGCATGGGAGAAGTCTTGTATGTGGTTGTGAGAGAATGAAATAAGGGGGGAGTAGAGAAGGAGCTCTTGGGAGGATCATAGATTCCGTGTGGGTAGGTATCGGGAGACCATATCAGAGATTTATGGGGGGGACAGGTGGTGGATGGCTTTGTATGTCAGGGTGAGGAGTTTAAATCGGGATCTCTGAGGGGTGGGGAGCCAGTGAAGAGCTTGGCGGAGGGGTGACACAGGGGAGTAGCGGGAGGACAGGTGGATTAGTCGAGCAGCGGAGTTTAGGATAGATTGGAGAGGTGCGAGGAAGGTAGCGAGGAGGCCAGTGACCATTTTACGTTACAAACATTAATTCTCCTACTGAATGTAATTGGCAAGAACAAGTCCAGAGACCCTGCTTTTTTCTTCCGCTGCTTATAGTTAATTACTGCTCAGGGTCTTAGACAGGACTTTAGTTAGAATAAGGCAATCCACAATGATGGATTGGTGCTTGCAATGTTGGGCAGTGGGCACCTAGGCTAAAAAAAAAAAATGAAAAAAAAAAAACATCCACGTTGATTTTTTTGTTCTTCCCATAATTGTGAGGATTTTACTTAAGTTTTACCATAAATTAAAAACTTACATTTTTTTAAATTTTTTAATTTAGGTTGTAAACACAAAGGAAGATAGAGCTTGATGTGAGCGGTGGTCCCAGTACAGCACTATAAAATATATTGGGGATATACTGTACACATTAATATTACAAAAATGCAGAAGTGGTTCCGCATGAAGACATTCAGACCATAATCTCGCTGTATCACTGAGGGTGCTGTCTCTGTATCATCGGCAAGTAAATGTGCTGCTCTACTCTCCAGCCAGTGCTTTCATCATTGATAAAAAGAAGAAAAAATTGAGGTGGCACTCACCAACTGCTGAAAATGCTCTTTATTCCTCAAGACATAAAAGTGTACAGGTAAATAGGGGGATGTTGAGGACATCTGGATGACAGCTGTTTGGTGCCAGAGTGCACTTCTTCAGGTCCTGAAACAAAACTGCTGTCATCCAGACGTCCCCCACATCCCCCTATTTCCCCACATGCTTTTATGTCTTGAACAATAAAGAGGATTTTAAGAAGTTGGTGAGTGCTACCTCAATTTTTTTCTTCTTTTACCGGATGATGTATGAATGAATAAGATAACGCTTAGGCTAGGGTCACATTAGCGCCATGCATGTGCTAAAAAGCTAGCGTTTTTTTCATGTTGGAATGCTAAAAAATGCTAGCGTTAACGCATCCATAGGCTCCCATGTAAAAACGCATTGCAAGACGCTATGCGTTTTTGCAAAAGCACCAAAAAACACAGTAAGCAGCGTTTTTGGGGGCGTTTGCAAAAACGCTAGCTTCTTTAACATTGAAGTCTATGGGAAACGCTTGCATTAACGCACTGTACATATAAGTTACATGCGTTAACGCTAGCGCTAAAAATGAAGAAAATGCCCTAAAAATGGCAAGGGAAAAAACAGCATCCTTCCAACGGATGCAAGGTCCCAAATGTGGCCCTAGCCTTAATGAACATATGTTGCCAATAACAAGCATACACCAGGAGTCGATTTTGTTCTATGGAGCTGTACCTGATGGTTATTCCAATTTGTATATAACTGATAGCCACTAGGGATGGGCGAATACCTTACTATTCGGAATCGCTATACCCGCAACGAGTAGGTAGCGGTACTCGCTACTCGTTGCGAGTATAGCGATTCCGAATACTTTTGCAGTGTATCAATAGATACACTGCAAAAGTCCTGTAAAAGAGAGAAAAAGTGGTTAAAAAATAAAAAAATCGGATACTCACCTTAACCGACGGCTGTACCGGGACCGGCCGATGCACATCTATTCATGGAAAAGGACTTTTCACTCTCTCAGCCAATCAGATGCCGGTACAGCCGTCGGTTAAGGTGAGTATCCGATTTTTTTATTTTTTAACCACATTTTCTCTCTTTTACATGATTTTTGCAGTGTATCTACTGATACACTGCAAAAGTATTCGGTACTTGCTACTCCCAAGTAATCCTAATTTACTCGGCGAGTAGCGAGTACACGAATACCGCTACTATTCGGCGAGTGCCGAATAGTAGCGAGTATACTCGCACATCTCTAATAGCCACCATTAAGTGGAGACTACATTGAGGACCAAAACAACACACATCTATGTTTTCGACCTAGCATGGCAGCATATATTGTCCTGAAGTGAAGCCTGTAACTCTCTACACTCGCCCCCCCCCCCTGGGAAATTCACACCTACATAGAATCTAGTTCAAATGTCCATCATCTTAAACTTCATGTGTTTTCATCGCTTCCACAAATGCTTTTCAATTATGTATGATTCTATTAGACTTGGTAGTTCAAAAGCAAATACTTTTGATTGTTGCTAACTTTTAGCACTTTACCACTAACACTAGTTAATGAAATTTGCATTCGGCACATTTGCATGATTATACATATTACAAAGCATTTTTCCTGTATGCAGAGATCCCAAGGGTAATTATATCCTAGCTGGATCCGAGAGAACTCATAAGTATGTGCGATATGTATTTACATTTGATGGCGATACTTTGGAAGCCTTCTCCCCACCATTTTATCTCCCCATTACCAGTCGGCACTCTTGTTTGGAGCAGGGCACGATCCCGTGGCTGATTGAAGCTCGGAGCTGTTGGAAATCTTTTTGCCAGTGGAAAATAATGATTGCATTAGTCTGCGACACAAATAATGAAATGTCGACGATTTCCACAGAAAAGGCTCTTAATTTCCGCTCCATATGGATTATTTCATTTGACATTAAAATTACATTTCACATTTGTACATAACTTTATGGTATTATTTTTATTCGGAATGGGCTAAATGAATGTAGGCGAGATCCGTAAATCTAAGAGATGGCAGCATATTTTAAGAACAGCGGTAAAGACTGAATTTACAAAGAGATGCATTTAATAGATTGAAAGAAATGGAGACTGATTACAGTACATGGAGAGTGGAACAGTGGAGTCATTTTCATGTGAACACTACAATGCAGTTTATACCATTGTGTTAAGCCTTATTCAGACATCCTTGTTTTTACCCAATATAGTCTATAGGGCTTTTCATGTTTCAAACAGAGATGTACGCTGCTCAGGTATTCCAGAACCTGAGGGCAAAAGCTGCAGACGGGTGAATTTTAGATTCACTGGTCACTTGTGTGGGACTTCAGAGACGCAGTAATACACAGAGCCAAAGAGCTGCAAGAAGACACAGCTACTTACAGGGTCCGCATTGCCTGCCAGGCTGGAAGTGATCCACAGAGAGGGAGAGTGAAACAGGGACTACAGGACAGCTCACGTGTGCCTTAAAATCCAACAAACTCACAGAAGGCTAATTCTCTCACCCAGCAGAGCGGACTCCAACTCCCATCAGACTGGTTGTACTGCATACCTGGTGATGCTTGTACTCTACACTTGTACAGCATCTTGTAAAAGGTAAAGCACAAGACTGTTTCCTGCCATTTCTGGGATAAAACCTTAGTTGGAGAGGGTTAAATAGTTTACATCCATACCACCTCTCCTCAGAACTGGCCTCACAAACTCTTATTATTTCTCTTTTTTTTGTTTTAGTCCATTATTGTTTTTCCATTTCAAAAGTGTGCCAGAGACACAGCATTGGGCGCAGCCACCATAAACTCTGCTTACTGGCCCAGCTGCTGGGTACCCCAACCCTTTGTGCTCAACATATACATTTTGCACATGCAATATTACCAATGGCAGTGGATCTGTGTAAGGGTTTCAGGCACACTAGCGTACGTGAAAATCGGAGCGATTTTGATACATGACAGTTGCGCGAGTGCTTTCCGTATGGTTGTGCGAGTGTGGTGTGAGTGTGATGCGATTATGCATTTTTTTCTCAGCTAAAATCCATGTGGTGTCCATGTGCAATGCGTTTTTAACATGGTCTTTTCCATGCTGTATAAAGTTAGAAAACAGTAAACAGACAGATAGGATAGATTGATTGATTAGAATAGACATATAGATGGTAGACTAGGTAGATCAGGCTTACCAGTCTCCTACTGCTGTTTCCAGGGCCGCACATTAAGTTACTTGCATATTCATTGCACTGTCTGGCAAACAGCCAACCACAGATGCTCAAATTCTATGAGAGCCTCTGTGATTGTTTGTTGCAGTCAGACTGCATTTCCTCAGTCTGGACGGTGAATCTGCTTGTCAGTAAGATCCAAAGCACCTCACCATTCCCTGCTGAAATTGGAGGTCCCATGATGTGATCACGGGGCCTCGATGCATTGCCATGGCAGCCTGGGGTCCTGTGACAACCCCAGATGCTGTCATGACTCACTACCTGTAAATGCCTAGTGACTCAAGCACCGGCATCCACAGAAAGAGAAAATTTCTCCTGTTCACAGTCGTGGAACAGCACATCTGTGAACAGTAGAAGCAATTGCACACTGCAGTGCTGAGGCTCCTTAGGGGGCAGTGTAAAATAAAGAAAAAATTAAAAACTTTTAAAGAACAAGAAAAAAATGTTCAAATTACCCCCCTTTGGCCCTATTAAAAAATACACATATTTGGTGTCATCGCATTCAGAAATGCCCGATCTATCTAAATATAGAATCAATTAAACAGATCTGTAAACTGTGTAATGGAAAAAAAGTCCAAATACCAAAATTACGTTTTTTGGGTCACCCAACATTGTAATAAAATGCAATAACGGACAATTAAAACAGCGGATCTACCCAAAAATGGTATCATTAGAGAAAAATAAGCCATCACAGCCCCAGATCCCCAAAAATGAGAACACTATGGGGTGCAGAAAAGGGCGTCAAATGCGTAATTTATTTCTTTAAAAACTTCTGAATTTTTATCACCACTTAGATACCAGTAAAAGTATACATGTTTGGTATCTACGAACTCGTACCGACCCGAGGTATCATACCGACATGAC
This sequence comes from Allobates femoralis, assembly GCA_033576535.1. Classification (NCBI taxonomy): domain Eukaryota; kingdom Metazoa; phylum Chordata; class Amphibia; order Anura; family Aromobatidae; genus Allobates; species Allobates femoralis. Next base: position 35,500,100 of record JARQOC010000012.1, read on the forward strand.
ATAAAATAGGCTGTCCGTGCCCCTTTCCAGGCAATATGACGCACTTTTCACTCCACTTTTCCAAACTATCAAGAGGCAAAGAAGAAGGAAAGCCCATCTTCAGCTCAATAGGGCTCGGTATAAGAAACTGCAATTATAGCGGATGCCTATGTAATTGGATGCTGCAGCATATACACTTCATAGATACTTTGCATACATTTTTAAACATACAGAATAAATGAATGCAGCCTAACGCCTAATTTCACGTTCTTGCAATGCCATATTGTGGTTAAAACCGATTACACCCAACATATTAGGATCGCTCCTATCTGTCATCTCTACATACCACCGCGCTAACATGGCGTAATTAGCTGCTGTTTTCTCTCATTTCTTTTTAACTTTTTTTTTTTTAATTTGATGGAAAATTAAAGTCTATTTGTAATAAAATACAAGATAGAATCGGAGGGAAAATCATTTATAAAGGCTGGTCCCTTAGGGCAATTCACATATGTTAATGTATAGCAATATAGGCCAAAATGGTAAGAGAGGGTTATTAACAGTGCTGTAAATTAAAGTAATTCATAGACGTAATGAGAGTTAAAGCGATCAAATTAGACCTCTTGAAAAATAACAATAATAGTCCCTGAGTTTATGAATTTGAGAATACTTCATTTAATCATGTAGGGATTTCATACAGGTCTGTATATAAGGCATCAATCTTCATGGCGGAGTCATATAATCATTTTCTGCACAAAGATGCATTAAAGCCCTATTCCCACTTGCAGTGAAATAACTTGACGCCTGTGCCGTACCGTCCATTGGACAGTGTGAGCCCTGAGTCCCAGGCGGCAAGCAGGTAGGGGGAGTGGCTTTGCAGAAGGGGGCGGCACCTGCACCACACAGCGGCTTCCTGTGTGATGGGCGCCGCCGGCTGCAGCATGGGGTAAGCTGCACACAGAACCTCCCCCTGCCAGCGCAGCAGCCCATAAATACTTGGCTTGCCCCCGCTCCTCACCCGCGGTCAGCAGCAATCTCCAACCCCACCCCCTCGCTCCTTACCCGCGGCCAGCAGCACCCCCCCCTGCTCCTCACCCTAGATCAGCAGCTTGACGCTCATGGGCTCCGATGCAAAGCTCCAATGGGCCCCCAATTATTGTAAATCTTTAATAGCATTAGTCTTTTTCTATAGGCCAAAAAGACTTTTGGGCCCCCCCCCTAGGCTCCAGGGCCCCTGCCCCTGTTCTAGATACGCAGACACAGTGTTTCAGAGTGCTTACTCTTCGTCAGTGCAAAGTATGAGATATATGGTTTGGCTAAGTGAGAGGCTAAGACTGGGGATCTAAACTATAATGTTCCTCCTTTTGGAGAGATCACATGTCAGGTCTCGCTTAAATGCCTTGCATGCTCCTCCGGGAAGTTTTATATGCAAATTGCTCTTTAAAGAGGACTTGATCTCTAGTGTCACCTATTGGAAGTAGTAATCCTAAAAGTCAATATTGACCCTTTAATGAGCCTTATCATATGACCAAGGACATAAACCAAATCATATTCTCAATTTACAGACACAGTGTTTTGGAGTGTTTGCCCCTCGTCAGTACAAAGTATGAGATATATGATTTGGCTAGGTGAGAGGCTAAGACTGTGGATCTAAGGTATAACATGTATCCTTATGGAAAGATGACATGTCAGGTCTGGCAGTCAATATATACGGAGACTTAAATTCCTTGCATGCTCTTCTGGGAAATTTTATATGCAAATTGCCTCTTTTAAGAGGACTTGAACTCTAGCACCAATTATTGGATGTAGCTATTCTGAAAGTCAATATCGACCTTTTAACGGATCTTATCATATGACCAAAGATCCCTAGTTCCAGTCTCATCTAGCCAAATCATATCTCACACTTTGCCCCGACGAGGAGCAAACACTTAAAAACACCGAGTCTGCAAATTGAGAATATAATTTGTCTTAGGCCCCCTTTACATCATAATTTTTGGGGGTCCGTAGCTATTTGTTGTAAAATGGATAGCCACGAATCCGATTTGGCCATGTATCCCTATGGGCATGGATCGGTGCTTAATAGCCATCTGTGTGTGCAGGGATCTGATTGTGTCTGTTTTTTTCACATCCCCAAAATCGGAGACTGCTGTGATTTTGGGCACAGCGGACAGAATCGGATCCAACTCTGTCTGATTCAAATAACATGGGGGTCTATGGAGCTCGGATCCGGGAAAAAAACAGGATCGTTTCCCGGATCCGGTGTTAGTGTACTGAGCATGCTCAGCACACTAAAACTGCTCTGTTCAGTGTAATTTCACTTTAGCAGTGTATCTACATACACTATGTACATACACTGCTGAAGTGAAATGAAATAAAGCAATGTGATTGGCCAGTAGTGATCAGGTGGTATGTTACATGATATATCACATGATCGCTACCGGCCAATCACATATTTAATGTCCTGTCAGCAATCGAACATCTTCTCTTCAGAGAAGGCGGAGTGGTGAGCATTTATTTTTCTTATTTTTAATACTTTTCTTCTCTTTTAATTTGCTTTCACAGTGTACACTACCATTGAAAAGTTTGGGGTGACTTAGAAATTTTTTAAAGAAAAGCACATTTTTTTCAATGCAGCTAACATTAAATGAATCAGAAATCCACTCTATACATTGTTAATGTGGTAAATGACTATTCTAGCTGCAAACATCTGGTTTATAATGTAATATCTACATAGGTGTATAGAAGCCCATTTCCAACAACCACCACTCCAGTGTTTTAATTGTACATTGTGTTTGCTAACTGTGTAAGAAGGCTGATAAATGTTTAGAAAACCCTTGTATAAGTATGTTAGCACAGCTGAAAATGGTTTGGCTGATTAGAGAAGCTATAAAATTGATCTTCCTTTGAGCTAGTTGAGAATCTGGAGCATTACATTTGTTTGTTCTCTGAAACTCTCAAAATGGCCAGAAAAAGAGAACTTTCATGTAAATCTCGACAGTCTATTCTTGTTCTTAGAAATGAAGGCTATTCCATGCGAGAGATAGCCAAGAAACTGAAGATTTCCTACAATGGTGTGTACTACTCCCTTCAGAGGAGAGCACAAACAGGCTCTAACCAGAGTAGAAAGAGAAGTGGGAGACCCCGCTGCACAACTGAGCAACAAGACAAGTACATTAGAGTCTCTAGTTTGAGAAATCAATGCCTCACAGCTCCTCATCTGGCAGCTTCATTAAATAGGCCCCCCCAAAGGTCTGCAATGCTGTAATTGCTGCAAAGGGAGCATTCTTTGATGAAACCAAAGTTTGAAGGAGAAAATTATTAATTAAAATAAAAATCATTATTTCTAACCTTGTCAATGTCTGGACTATATTTTTTATTCATTTTGCAACTCATTTGATAAATAAAGGTACACGTTTTCATAGAAAGCACAAAATTGTCTGGGTGACCCAGATGTTTGAACGGTAGTGTATGTAGATACACTGGGAGAGCAAAATGTCAGCCCCGACATGTCACATGAGCAGAGGAACACAGGATTCCTCCTCCCCCCGTGTGACATAACAGCGTTGACACCACTTGGCTGCGCTTTGCAGGCTCGACTCTCCCCAGCACTTTCAGAGTTCAGATCTGTCAAAATCACGGATCCGGACACAGAAATGGCATCCAGAGTTCACATCCGAGCCTGTCCGTCAGGTCCTGCAAGAAACAGGGTCCCCACGGACAGGAAAAATCGTGATGTGAAGAGGGCCTTATATCATTGGTCATATGATAAGGCTTGTTAAAGGGTCAATATCGACTTTTAGGAGTGCTACTTCCAATAGGTGGCGCTAGAGTCCAAGTCCTCCACCTCCCGGCCGCCGAGACCGCTGATTGGGTGGCCAGGTGACTCACACTGACAATCACCACTGCATTCACATGAAAATGTCTGCGTTCAGCACTGTGAGTGTGCTCCATACGCTGCAGTGCTGAATGCAAATGTGAACCCAGCCTTAGCTCTGCTACATAGCTAAAACTAAATGCTTTAATTGTGTAAGAACCGCCGCAGCCAGTAATCTAAATTAATCTTTTTGCCGACGTTTTGTTGCCGACAGATGAGGTAGCCAAAACCTGCTGACAGATTCCCTTTTACAGAAAAGGACAACTCAAAGATTTATGTTTAATTTATTTAGGTTTTTTTCCGCTTTTTACATCCTCCAGATCTACAGAAAAAACGTAATAATGATTTTGGTAATATATATTAGCACTCATCATTACTAGACTTTTACAACTATCCACACAACCATGACAAACACTCAAACACCCACAAATTACACAACTTAAGGATCTTAAATCGCTTTGCCGCTTTGCATTTAATTGACCATTTCCATGTTTTTAGCCTCTAATGATATGTATATTGCCACAACCGTCTGAGGAAATGGAAGTGAAGCCCTCCCAGCCTCCAAGTGGTCAGCGGGACGCAGCGATCGGACGGATCAATAATTCATCTTAACATTAAAAGGCATTTTTTTAGCTTGACAGAAAATAGATTGCTGAAGACACAAAGAGTTATGACGCTTTTAATCTATGGTAACTGTATAATTTCTGTCTATGATGTATAATTTGCCTGAACTGTCTGGATTTAGCCAAATATAAAGAGCAGCTCTCAGTGATGGATCACACACTGTAAAATGCTAGGACGGTGACATTTGGTTTAGTGGGCATGTATACTGTTGTGTATACTCAAAAAGAGACATGCAAATATATATATATATATATATATATATATGGTAAAATAACTATTGAACATGTCCACAATTTTTTATTAACATTAGATTCTCACCAGATGTCGGTAACCACCCATCCAATCCACACAGGCAAAGAAATCACACCATAGATGTCCAGAAATCAAGTTATATCTAATACAGGGAAATTACTCAGGGAAAAAGTATTGAATACATGTAGAAAGAGATGTGTAAAAAAGCCATGGTAAGACATTACACAAGCTGAAATCTATCAGTAGTTTGTGAAAAATAACATCAGCTGATTCAACTGATGGCTTATAAAAAGGTGTCTTATTACCAAGGTGCCACACAAGAAACATCTCATGGTGGGTAAAACCAGTGAGCTGTCTCAATACCTTAACAACTAAGGTTGTTGCAAAATATACTGATGACATTGGTTATAGAAGAATTTCTAAACCATTGAAGGCTCCACTGAGCTCTGTTATTTCCACAATCCAGAAGTGGAAAGAACATCGTTTCACTATAAACTGTCCACGACCAGGTGTCTCCACAACATTTCAGACAGAGGAGTGAAAATAATTATCATAAGAGTTGTCCAAGGAGTCATGGACCCCTTATGGAGAGCTACAGAAACACCTGGAATCCATAAGTAATGCACTCACCCTCCATGACCTGTACGCATGCTTCTGTAGGCAAGCTCATCACACAAGACTCTATTGCTGAACAAAAGTGTTTCAAGTTTGCTCAACAACATGTACATAAAAAACAAGAAGAGTCAGCACTACCTGAGGATAGCATGAGATTTTTTGCAAATGATTGAACAACTATTCGAGCCACCCTGCCATGTCAAGGCAAATCTCATTAGGGTGGTCCTACTCTAGGTATTTTTTATTTAATTTAAGTTGTTCCATATGGCCTCCACATAGAAAAAAAAAGCAAAACTATTAAAAGCAGCACTTACCTGGAGCGTTTCAGACCTGTTTCAATGATGCTAGGCAGACATATGTGAATTTAGGCAGAAAAAGCCCCAGCATATACAACTAATGCCACAGACGCCTGGACATGTCAGAACTGACTCTCACAGCGCCAGGCCAGTAAGCTTTTCTTCTATGCGGAGTCCATAGAAGCACAACTTAAACAAAATAAAAAATACATAGAAAAGGACTGCCTCAATGAGATTTGCCTTGACGTGGCAGGGCTGCTCAAAAAGCTAAACAATTATTTGGCAAAAATCTCAATTTTATAATATAAATACAGTTTGGAATGAATATGTGCAGTGCATGTTTTACCTTGCATGCTATCCCCAGGTAGTGCTGGCTCTCCCGTGTTTTAGAATGGCCGAGCCGATCACCAGAGCTGAATTCAATAGAAAATGTCTGGAAGGAACTAAAGCTCAGAGATCATAGAAGGATCCACTGGACCTGCAGAGTGTGAAGAGTGTTTGTGTGGAAGAATGGGCCAAAATCCCCCTGAGCAATGCAGGGACAAGTGTCTCCATACAGGAGGCGTCTGAAGCTTCATCACCAACAAAGGCTTTTGTATGAAGTATTAATTAAATTTCAGTAAGTGTGTTCAATAGATTTTTCCTGTGTCATTTCTTATAATTACACATAGATTAATTTGTGGACATCTATGGTTTAATTTATGTCCCTGTGTGGATTGGATTGGTTGTTACCGATATCTGGTGAGAAATTCCTTTCAGCAGCACCTTTAGAAATATATTTACTTAGAAAATTGGTTATGTGTTTAATAGTTATTCCATCCACTGTATATTTATTATAATTAGAACATAGGGCCATGAGTTAGAGGTAGGAGCCAAAGGAAAACCCGGTGAGCTGCATGGTCTTTGTAGCACTCTGCTGCCTCATGTCCTCTTGTGGATGTTCTCATTTCTTGAGCAAACTAACAATGTCCCCTATGAACCCATCTCCTGTACGCATCATGTGATGGCAATTAAATTGCACACTTGAATTGTTCAGTGATTTTCCCATGACACAAGTAGATCGGCTTGGTGGCTGTTATTGAAAGCCTACTAATGAGACATTTGTACCCAAGTGTAAAAAAATGCAATATGCCACACATAAAGATGCACAAAGTTGTAATCTTCAAGATCATTCCAAAAGGACAACAGGCCCCACGCAACCTTTTTCCTTTCTATAAGACCAGAAATCCACAGGAGAGGTTGACATAGACATCCTCTCTCACCGAGTGTGAGGAAAGGAAAGGCCATCTTGTTTTTACTTCTCTTAGTGTCTCTAAAGAATGTCCAAGAGGAGGGTAAGTAAGGGGTTCCATAAGGGGTGAAACATGGCTACATTCATCCAGGTCGGCCTAGACCTCAAGAAGAGACATCCAATAAGGGTAAAACAACATAAGTGCCTGTGAAAAGAAACATGGACCTAGCTAGAAGGTCAAGCAAACCAATATAAGTGTGCTCCAATGCGTGAAAGTGAAGTGCATGAAAGGCTCCAAAGGTCTGGAGTAACCTACAAGACGCTATATAAACCGACCTGTTTACAACCTAAAACTATCAAAATAATACGGATACTTGTGAAAGCAACAGAGAAGCCAGCGCACAGTACAAGCATCAATTTCAAGAAATATGTCACAATTCTTCCAGTGGGTATTGTATGCAGTAGGTGACTGTTGGCATCACTATGGGTTCTGGGTGTGCTGAGCTGTCAGTATGCTGATTGACAGCTCAGTTGTCCAACCTATTGCGGGGACATGCAGTTCAGTGACAGTGCAGCCTTCCAATCTGAGACTTGATTGTCTCGGTTGACAATCGGTTTGATTGTCCAGCTATTTAGCCAAGCAGTCAGTCCCAGAAAACTGCCAGTCTTAGGCACCTTTCACATCAGCGGTATTTGAAATTGGCAGCCGATCCGGGAGATTTGCCGCTGCTGAGTAACGGAACACTTGTGGCAAGCCCCACTCATTCTCTATGGGACTTGCGGTAAGGTGCGGCAAGTGCGGTTTTGCCGGATCCGGCACTAGCAGCAGCGCCAAAAAAAATGCAGCTGGCAGTGTTTTTTTTCCTTCGACGCAAGTGCTGGATCCGGCAACACCGCACGTCGCACCTTACCGCAAGTCCCATAGAGAATGAATGGGGCTTGCCACAAGTGTTCCGTTACTCAGCAGATGTGTCAAAATCTGCCGCGAATTATAAAAACCGCTGATGTGAAAGCCGCCTTAGTCTTCTGCTCAGTTGTGCTAATTGACTATACTTCACCATCCTTTTGCCTTGTCCCTCTTGTATGATCTGCTGCTCTCCAGTTGTTCTGACCCCAGACCATGACCTGTTTACATCTTTGCCTATGTCCTTAATTTTCATGTGCTGGACCCGGGAAGATGCAATAAAGCTCAGTTTTGTTCTTTTTGCCAAAATGCAGCCGAGGAAGATGGGATTTTTGAAACCAGAACCCCCTTTTAAGGAGATGTGGTGAAGAAATGTTATTGTCTCTCATTTCAATGTTGTGTCTTCTGTCCAGCTCCTTATTCCTTTTGTTGCAATACCAGTATTGACACAGCTCTGGTATTTCTTGCTTTCACATAGTTGTAATGGCCACTGTTCTAATCAAACGGTGATGAAAGAATTTGCAAAAAATCAAACTCACAGATAGGTTCAAATTTTTCCAGGAAAGTTGATTAGCATTAATAAGAAGTATAGCTGTGTTTGGAAGGGAATAGAAGGAAGCCGCACTCACGGTGGTAGATTCTCTCAACGTTTATTTCAAACAAGGATCAGGCAGGCATGTGGGAGGATGCGGGATACAGGATGTACTACAGCCGTTTCACACGCAGGTGTGCTTCAAAGGGTCTACTCCAGTGCCTGTAGCCCGCATCCTCTCACATGCCTGCCTGATCCCTGCTTGAAAAAAACATTGAAAGAATCTACCACCAGTGAGTGCAGCTTCCTTGTATTCCCTTGTGAATATTTTGTGTGTGAAGTCTTCCATTCTAGTTCTGGGTTTGCTGAGTTGCTCAGGTGTTCCATCTTCCCTGTGATTGCTCTGCTATTTTACTGAGCAACCTTTCCCAGAATCCTGCCAGTCGTACATTCTATTTGAAGTGCTGATTGGTCGGCATTCTTGTGTCTGTCTTAGGCCCCTTTCACATCAGCGTTTTTTTCAAATCGCTGCAGATGCGGTGCGCACCTGCCGCAAGCCCACCTATACATTGTATGGGGCTTGCCGCAACCGTGCCGTAAGAACAGCGGTTATGCGGTAATCGCGGCAGATGCAGTTTTTTCACCGCATCTGCCGCGATTTGAAAAAAACGCTGATGTGAAAGGGGCAAGATTCTGGTTTTTTTATGTGACTGCTGCTTGATTTCACTTTTGTCTGCTCCCTGTACTCAGGGCCAGTGTGAGCCCTTAAGCTCAGGCGCCAAGTAGGCAGGGGGAGCGGCTAAGCAGAAGGGGGTGGTGCTAGCACCACACAATGGCTTCCTGTGTGATGGGCGCCGTCTGCTGCGGTAAGAGACAGCCTCTCCCCCTGCTGCCGCTAGCACTCCGCATCCCACATTCCCCTCGCTCTTCACCTGCGTTCGGGACCGGCTTACAAACCCCCCCCCCCGCTCTTCATCTGCGGCTGGGAGCTGTCAGCACTCCCGCTCCTCAATATTAAGGCTCAGGCGGCAGGGGGGCTTGTTGCTTCCCTGCCTTTACTTGTTGTGATCTCCTGGTATTTTGATCCCTGGACTGTGAACCTGAATCCTCTTCGTGCTCAGGAAACCTGACTCTGGACTGTTTCATGACTATGACTCTGTCTACTCCCTGAATACGACGAGCTCTTCTGGAACCCCTGCTTACCTGACTTCTCTGCTGTGTACTCTCCTGTAAGTAGAGACTAGCATCACAAGTATGAATTGAATGTGATGTTTATGCTCGGGGGGGTCTATGCAGACCCCAAAATATAATTCACATAGGTGAAAAAAAAGGAAAAGTAATTCTCAACTGCTCCACAATCACTTCCATATCTGTAGTTCCAAATTGTGGTTGTGTTGTAGATGGACATGTTTTCTTGCCCTTTGTGAACATATTTTCCTCAAATTGTTATTAAACTCCAAAACGGAAATTCATTTTTTTGTATTTCTTTAAACAGAGGACGTTTTTCTAGACACTTCATGCGGCAAAGAAACACAATGTCTCTTGCAGCACTTTAGCAGCCATTAGTACAAAAAATGAGTAGACGAGAGAAGTTTGAAGCATTTGGCAACACAATTTGTTTTGAAATAAATCCATTACCGATCTCGACTTTTATTTGGGGCTCGGATGAGGCCACCGCATGGCCCCACCACTTACTCCTTTTACAAGGCGCCTGATGGTTAAGAGTGTTTGCTTTAGAAGACAATTTAATTCAGGACCCGAAATGCAATGTGCAAAAGGGTCACACTCTCAGAAATCACTTCACTCCATGACTTTATAGGTTGTTCTATTTGTCTCGATACATACAGTATACATCTTCAAGAAAATGAATTTAGCAACTGTAGATTTCTGAATGAAGAATGTTATAGATGTTGTTTAGTACCTATCAGAATGGGTCCAACGAGGACAACCAGTGACCGGTGCAACAAGTGTGGCTTGTGGCTTGGCAAGTGGTTATGATTAAGAGGCCCATTGCATCAAAATGCATAAACCCCTACCATGGACTCATTCTGTCTTTTTGTACATGCTCCACTTTTCCCATGTTTTAAAGTTGTTTGATTAAAGTGATGGATTTCTTCTCTTGCCTTGGATACCCCTACTGGACCTACTATCCGTGAATTAGATCAATACAATATTATTTGACCCAAAGCTTAGTAATGCACATAGAGAACTAAAACTACCATTTCTGCACCAATTAGAAACATACACAAGCGGTTATGTCAGGTGCTCAAAATCAAAGGCAGGGGTAAAGATTTCAAGATGAACTCTTTTTTAATGGTCGTTAATCACAGGGTCATTTTGTGACTATGCGTTACGGTGGTGATCTCCTCTTTACACCCTGCCTTTGATGTTGAGCGCCTGACATAACCGCTTTTGTAAGTTTCTAATTCAGCCTTTCCCCTTGAGGGTAAGGGGTCAGTGCTGCACAAAATCACTGGTAATAGACTAGCTGGACTGGGGGCTTGAGGACCTTTGGTGATGTCACCACCCACAGGATCACTCACATGACCCATGGCTTTCAAGACCTGGAAGCAAGAGGCATTGTGTGGGGAACATTGTCACCGAAGGCTCTAAACCTCGGCTATGCAGGACACATATCCATCCAAGGTTAGTTTGGCTATAACTAAAATATAAACCACATGAGCACTGGGTAATACTCTAGGAGCGTCCCCTCTCTTCTTGCTTCAGTCTCCATTTCTGTACCAATAACACAGAAGAGCTACAAGCAGCTTAAATAGTTAACACTGGCTACTATATAACCCGAGAAATGAAGAAAGGGGGACAGATTTGATTCAGGTGCTACGATGGAGGAGACGAGCCTAATAGTAAAGGGTTGGTTGTTTGAGGGCACTACGCGTTTCAGAGACGGTCCGTCCTCTTCATCAGGTGCATACAAAGTAAGAAGCACTCACAGTCATTTTTATAGCCAGAACATCACATTCCAATTGACAAATAACATTCTATATTAAACATTCTAAAACGCAAAATCTCTTTAAAGGGATGTTCCTCTTATGGCCATGAAACAATAGATAGAGGTGACCTGCTCTGATTAATCAAGTTTTCTTTACTTCATGTGGACAACCAAGATGCACTAAGCCCAGAAAACAAGTCGACAGAGGCCTGTGTGGTGGGGCAATGTTTGATGGAGAAACCTTGGATCGTGGCATCATGTGGATGTGGCACGTACCGCCTACTAAACATTGTACAGACTAAATGCCCTCTTCATGGCAGTGGTGTTCCACAATGGCCATGTCCTGTTCTTCCAGAATAATACACAGCAGAAATGCTTCAACTGTGGTCTAAGCAACATAACTAAGAGATCAAAGTGATGAAGTATCTCCAAATTCCAAAGATCTCAATCCAATTACGATTTGCCAGAAAACCAAGTGAGATCCTTGGAGGCTGTGCCAAGAAACTCAGAAGACTCAAGGGGATCTATTGCTAACTCTTGTTGCTGGTGAGGAGCGGGGTGGGGGTGTTTGGCTAGTGAACGACAGTCAGGAGCGGGGGGGTTGCTAGTGAGCGTTGGTAGAGAGTGGGGGGGGTGCTGTGGGTGATGCGGCTCCTACCTGTTGCGCCGAGCCGCTCTTTGAAGTCCTGGGAGCCAGGGTGGCAGGGGTGAGGAGAAGCGGGATCAGCCAGGGGAAGCCAGAAGCTTCCCTCAGCTACCCTCCTCTCCTCTTACACAGGTTCATGGGGGTCATCTGGGGGCCCCCCTGCAGGCTTGAGGGGGCCCCTAGCTGGTTGGGGCCCTGGTGCTGTTGAACCAGCTACACCACGGTAGGTCCGCCCCTGCTTCAGAGGTTTTCTGGAGTCCATATGGATCAGAGGGAGGTGGTTTTAACATTACAGAACAATAATGTCCAAAAATGTATGTGGCGGTCAAGCACAGAATGGTAAAACTTGGGTCAAAATTTTGCTTTCTTAAACTAAAAAATACCAATCAAGACTATGAAAGATAGAAGACCCATTACAGATGAATATTCATGTCATGTACATTCACTTATTATCTTGTGAAGCTCTATAGTATCCCGGCTATCCCCATATACTATCTCTTCAAGTCTCTGGCTACCACAAGGTTAATGCGCCAAGCTTAACCACAAAATAACCTTATTATCATTTCTATTATGGATCAATAGTCAACAGTTCTCTTTGAAAACCCCGATCCTTGAGATCTGCCTTCATTGTAATCCCAGCATTAGCTGCTGTAACATAAAAGGTCTTCAGTAAACCCCGGCTCCTCCAGACATGAATGGCTCCAGTCCTCCAGACCCTTACATTTTTGTAAACCATGAAAATGTGCTGGAGAAAAAGCTGGAGCTGGATATTGATTCTCCTTTTGGCTTTTTTCCTTGTGACATTTTCTCAGTTGACTCATCTGTTCCTCTGGGTTTCACTGTGGCATTAAGAATCTCCACGAGTCTGCGCTAATAGCCGAGGCCTTGTCCCAGGTGGATCCTCCACAATTGTTTGAAGTAGGCGATTGGAGCGAGGTCCACCAGCCCCCCTATACCGGCATGTGGTCTCCAGCAAAGCATATGCTTACTGCTCAGACATTTGTCTGCAATAATAAAAACAGGATTTCTCTTCAATTTGGGAGTTTTGTCTAAATTATTGAACAAAACTACGGTATGTCTTGGCTGTAGAAAAACAAGAGACAAAAGACAAAACGGCTGGTGTTTAGTATAGGTGAGATGCTGTTATGTAATTTATAGGCTAGAAAAGGGGATAGGTGAATAACGACAAAATAGATGAGAGATAGATAGATAGATAGATAGATAGATAGAGCAGTGTAGATAGCAGCGTGGTATGTGAGCACATGCCATAGACTTCGAGGAAATGAACTATAATATGACATGGGCTTCCATAGCCCCCCTGGATCTGCCCCATCCATTGTTCTTATAGCATCCCCTATATCTGCCCCATCCATTGTTCTTATAGTTCCCCCCTTGGATCTGCCCCATCCATTGTTCTTATAGCCCCCCTGGATCTGCCCCATCCATTGTTCTTATAGCCCCCCTGGATCTGCCTCATCCATTGTTCTTATAGTTCCCCCCTTGGATCTGCCCCATCCATTGTTCTTATAGCCCCCCCTGGATCTGCCCCATCCATTGTTCTTATAGCCCCCCCTGGATCTGCCCCATCCATTGTTCTTATAGCCCCCCCTGGATCTGCCTCATCCATTGTTCTTATAGTTCCCCCCTTGGATCTGCCCCATCCATTGTTCTTATAGCCCCCCCTGGATCTGCCCCATCCATTGTTCTTATAGCCCCCCCTGGATCTGCCCCATCCATTGTTCTTATAGCCCCCCCTGAATCTGCCCCATCCATTGTTCTTATAGCCCTCACCCTGGATCTGCCCCATCCATTGTTCTTATAGCCCCCCCTGGATCTGCTCCATCCATTGTTTTTATAGCCCCCCTGGATCTGCCCCATCCATTGCTCTTATAGCCCACACTCTGGATCTGCCCTATCCATTGATCTTATAGCCCTCACCCTGGAAATGTCCCCATCCATTGTTCTTATAGCCCTCACCCTGGATCTGCCCCATCCATTGTTCTTATAGCCCTCACCCTGGATCTGCCCCATCCATTGTTCTTATAGCCCTCACCCTGGATCTGCCCCATCCATTGTTCTTATAGCCCCCCCTGGATCTGCCCCATCCATTGTTTTTATAGCCCCCCTGGATCTGCCCTATCCATTGATCTTATAGCCCTCACCCTGGAAATGTCCCCATCCATTGCTCCTACAGCACCCACACTTGATGTGCCCCCATCCACCTTTCCTACAGCCCTACCCAACATCCCTACATTCCCTATCTCAATTCCCTTTTGTACACTTCTTTGGCAAAACTGATGTGTATTTAGTCCTGACAACAAAGCTAATTTGAATTTGATAGGTAGATAGATACAGAGAGATAGATAGATAGATAGATAGATACATAGATAATAGATAGATAGATAGATACATACATACATACATACATACATACATACATAGATGATAGGGCACTGTTACACACTACGATATCTGTAAATATATCGCTGAAACGTCACTGGTTTTTAGTCTCTCCAACGACGTGGTTGTGTGTGACAGGTCAATCTGACAAGCAATAAGTGATCTGATCGTTAATCGCAGATATGAGAACCGGACCCCATATCACACGATGTGGATCATGCGATCTGCTTACATCATTCAGTGTGACACCGTGATAACAATCTCCTTCACGATTTGGCCTATTCCTGACACTGGTCGGCCTCGATCGCTGGGTTGTGCGCTGGATCGCTGGCGCGCTGCCAACTGAAAAATTGTTAACGAGATCTATGCTTGTGACACCGCACCAGAGATATCAATAAATTGTTGTAGAGATCTCAATCACGTAACTTTCCAGCCGACATTGTTTAATATATCGTAGCATGTAACGGCCCCCATAGTTAGATATGAGTAAGGGCCACGTTACACACACAGATAATTGTGCAGAGATTGTTCACAGATCTCTGGTTGCAGTGAAATCATGGACATATTGTTACATTTATAACACAGATGAGTCCTGCACACAGAGAACAGGTCTGTAGGAACCTGTTCACACCACCAGCATAATTGGAAACAAAAAGCTAAATGCGACAAAAAACAACAGTACACTGCAGTAAAAATATTAAAATGCAAGTGCAGTATAAAAATGGTATAACAAATACAGGGTACTTATTTAATCCGTTTTTTTGCGCAGAAAAAGTTATTTTAAGCCACGTCACTAACTTCAAAGTGTACCCATCTCAGACGCGGTCCTAACTGTTGTATTAAAAACCTGACTGGTGTGAATACTTACCAGTAAGCAGGAGCCAGTATGACCAGTGTCTGAAGTGGAATGAAGGCGACGGGGCTCTATGTGTGCAGGGCAAAAAAACGGATTAAGGCTGCCTTCACATTAGCGTTTGTGTCTGCATGCTGATGGCATGCAGACACAAACGCTGTCAGAAGCAGGGACACTTTGATGTGTCCGCAGCGGATAATGTCCGCCTGCGGACACATCACTATGGAGCCCGGCAGCCAATCGGCGCTGTCCGGGGGCGGGCCGGAGGCGGAGATCAGCGCCGGAGATCTCCGCCCCCCGGCCGCCGGTAAGCTCCGGGACTGTCGGCGGGGAGAACAGCTGATCTGAGAGCTGTTTGAATCTTCCCGCGCCGACACTGAGAGGAGATGTCGGCGCGGGAAGATTCAAACAGCTTTCAGATCAGCTGTTCTCCCGCCGACATCGCTATGAGATTACAGGCGGCGGGGAGAAGGAGGACAGCAGAGGGTCAGCTGATCTCCCGGTGGCCGTCGGTGAGCTCCTGTGACATCACCGGCGGCCACCGGGAGATTTTTCAATGGGTCCGCAGCGTTCTCCTGCTGTGTCATGCAGAGGACACTGCGGACCCATTGAAGACAATGCTTTTTTTGTACGCTTGGGACGCTTGCTGATTGTCCAAGCTCCCCAAACGCACAAAAAAACCCAACATGCGGCGTCCCGGGTGCGGATGCTGGACACCGGAAGCAGCAGATATCGTCCGCATCCGCACCCGAACGCAGCAAACGCAGGCACCATGCGTTCCTATGTTAAACATAGGAACGCAGTGCGCATGCGTTTAACTGCGTATGGGAACGCAGCAAAACGCTGCCTTCCCATACGCAAATGTGAAGCCAGCCTAACTAAGTACCCTGTATTTGTTATACTATTTTTATACTGCACTTGCATTTTAATATTTTTACTGCAGTGTACTGTTGTTTTTTGTCGCAATAGCTTTTTGTTTCCAATATTGTTACATTTGTACACAGCCACAAAATGGATCAATGTGTCCATGATTTCACTGCAACCAGAGATCTGTGACCAATCTCTGCACAATAATCTGTGTGTGTAAAGCCCCCATCACACATAACGAGATCGTTGTAACGTCACAGGTTTTGTGACGTAACAGCGATCTCGCTGACCAATCTCATTCTGTGTGACACTTAGCAGCGATCAGGCCCCTGCTGTGAGGTCGCTGATCATTACAAAGTGCTCTGGGTCATTGTTTGGTCGTTGGTGTCACTCTGTTCAGCACACATCTCTGCGTGTGACAGTGAAAGACCAATGATCAGCGACCTCACAGGCTGGTAACCATGGTAAACACCGGGTATCTAGGCAGTGCGCTATCATAGATACCAGCGATGTGGAGGTGGCTCCCTGGTCCCTGATCTCTGGGAAGATCTACCTGTTTGACAGCTCCCCAGAAACCAAGGTAACGACGCACCAACGATCCCTACAGGATCATTATCGTTGTCGGGATCACTGGTGCATCGTTGTGTGTGACGGGAGCTTTACTGGGCCAATAGATAGATAGATAGATAGATAGAGATAGATAGATAGATAGATAGATAGAGATAGATAGATAGATAGATAGATAGATAGATAGATAGAGATAGATAGATAGATAGATAGATAGATAGATAGATAGATAGATAGATAGATATATAGAGATAGATAGATAGATAGATAGATAGATAGATAGATAGATAGATAGACTCCACATCACATACTAATGATTCTCCATCTTAAACAATTCCAGATTCCAGATACAAAGTAAATCTATATTTCTGCCATTGCCACATTAGTGAGATTATGTTAATGTCACCATTTCCCCGCTGA
The DNA here is from genome assembly GCA_033576535.1 of Allobates femoralis. NCBI lineage: Eukaryota > Metazoa > Chordata > Amphibia > Anura > Aromobatidae > Allobates > Allobates femoralis. Next base: position 35,517,107 of record JARQOC010000012.1, read on the forward strand.
TTTCCTGTTGTCCCCAGATTTCTCTGCCCATTATGGATCCAGATGGATGGAGACATGTCACATTCTTCATTCACTCTTTCACATTCACTAATCTGAATTTTAGCATACAAGATATAACACATAAATCCCTCTAAGCAGTGACAGGATGGCTATCTGCTGTCTGTCACAGAGGCAGCTTTACATGTCATTCAGGGTGTGTGTCTATTGTTCTCTGCTTTCATCATATCTACGTTATCCATGTTTTACTTTTACAAAATTAAAGCAAGAAAATATTTGGAACATAAACCTATTAATTGTATTTTTATAAGAATTCTGCTTTAGCTAAATCCTGACACGTCCTTGTGCTTATAATTATTATTTTTATCTATATATACAGACACATCTCAATGAATTAGAATATCATCAAAAAGTACCGTATATTGTTTTCAGTTATTCAATGCATAAAGTGAAACACATATGTTATATAGAGTCATTACACACAGTGATCTATTTCATGTGTTTACTTCTGTTAATGTTGATGATTATAGCTTACAGACAATATAAAGCCAAAGGTCATTATGTCAGAAAATTAAAGTAGGGACGAAGACGGGTTAAAAACCGTGCTGCCGTATTCCGCAACACATCAAAGGATGACTATAATATTGATATACCAGTGAACGGGTTTCAGGACGCCCTGAAACATGGCAATTTGATACTGATTTGTCCTGAGGAAGGGACCAGGGAGCCTGGAAATACATTGACTAACAAATCAATATTATATTCACCCTTTAATGTCTCATGGAATACGGCAGTGCGGTTTTTAACCCTTCATCCTCCTTCCTCTATATGCACCACGCTGGGGACTGCAGCAGACGTGATCTGCTTTTATAGTGGTTGTGACTCTCACAACCACACAAGGTAAAGCCCCTGATACCTATTTAGGTCATATTATATCCCTCAGACCCATCATCCTTCCTACTCTATAGCCGCGTCCTGTTACAGTCCATTTCACTCTTGCACCTCTGTAGTAATCGCGGGTGCAGGGTTCACTTACAGTGTCTGGCTGACACATGTCCAGGTCTCTAGAACTGGTCTGTGTTACTCTCATACACACCTGCTGCTCTGCAACCTTAATCACAATTGAGATACACCCTGTCCTTTGCTCCAGGATTAAATAGAAATCGTGACCATTGGCCATTTGCAAGACCGAGATTGGAAGGAGAGATCCGTCCCACTACCATCCTACAGAGCTCTCCAAAAATTACAGCCACAATTAGGGTCTAAAATTATAATTCTGCACATGTGCATATCAAGATTTCAGCTCAATGATCTCTTCATTAAGCCAAATCTACACCACCAAGCGGGGCAGTTGTTGCGGACGAGGGCGAGCCCCGACTGCCATGCAGCCCTCCATGAACAGTCTGCACCCTGGCCACCCCCATAGTGAAAAACGGATTAGTTTTGTTTCTGTCTCTCGCAGGGTACGTCTCAGACAGAGAGCCAGGGTTTTTGTCAAAGTTTTTTATCTTTAATCACACGCACCACTTGCCAAGCAAGTACATGGTTCTTAAATATTTCAGGAACTACACAATTCACTCTAATGTATAACTGTGCTGTGGATTACCTCCCTGGTTCTGGTACCTCTGATGTGACTCCTAAGTTCCCCATACTTTTAACACCTCAGTCAGACACGGGGAATTCAAAAAGTCCCACATGGCAGCATGAATTCTGTCTCGTCCCACCCATTGGGATCTATTCTGAGGAACTAGGAAGGCCTTCAGCAAGGCTTATTCACTGTTGCTCCTATGACAACCCTTTGCCCAAGACTTTGTTAAACTGCCCTTAAAGACTTTTCCGATGGGAAATAGTTGCTTCTTGGGGACTATCTCCTGAAGGTCGGGCACGGTACGACATGGGTGGCTGTTTCTCACTAATGCTCCTGTCACACAAATCAATCTGGCCTGCGATGTCGAAAGCGATGCGCGGGTGCGCGCTCGCTTCCGACATCGCAGGCTAGCTGTCACACGGCAGGATGTTGCCGGTGACGCGGCGGCGATGCAGGCGGAGCCATCGCTCACTGTCACACAGCACGACGCACTTGCGATATCGCTAGCGACATCGCTGATGCGTCACTTTTCAGCAACATTGACACGTGTGACAGGGCCATAAGGCTAGGGTCAAATTAGCACTATTTGCTGCGCTCAGGGGGGTTCCATTAAAAACATAGAATTTGGGAGCCTTGACGCAGTGTTACTGGCATGGTAACGCTACGTCAGCACTGCCAATTCATGGCTATGGTGATGGAGCCCTGAGCACAGCTCAAACGCCGGCATCACAAGACACTTCAGGGTGCGTCATCATGTGATGCGCTAGGAAAAAGTAAAAGATATCAAACACCGGCACTCAGATGCCAGCGTTTGAGCTGCACTCGGGGCTCTGTCACCATAGGGATAAATTGGCAGCGCTGACGCAGCGTTAGCATGCCAGTAACACTGTGTCAAGGCTCCCAAACTCTATGTTTTTAACAGAACCCTCTGAGCGCAGCAAATAGCGCTAATCTGACCCTAGCCTAACCATCCTCTTTTGGTGTTCTTCACACATTTACAGGGTGACTCAAAGATTCTGGGCAAATTCAAGATGCAGGACCAGTTTCACTACACCCAAAGACGCAGCTTTCTTGCTTACTGACTATCACTAAGATGGAGTCAACCTATATCCTGCAGATGCCTCCTCCGCTTGTGGGTGGTATCCACAGAACATTCACCGTTCCCTTCCTAGTAGGAACCAGAGAGCAGTATATAAAAACCAGCCACTAGATGACCACAATTATATGTCATACTCAAATACACACAATTCACATTAGTACACATACCTGTATTACGTACATATACATCTTAGGCTATGTTCATACTGGATGTTTTTGGTGCTGTGTTATGTTTTTTTTAAACTACGCCACAAACAGATCAGTCAAAGTGACTGGGATTAGCAATTTGCTGTGCAGACATCAGCGTTTCTGACTGCTGCATTAGTGGTGCAGAAACCACATCCACAAAATAATAATCGTTATTGCTCTGTTTTTCTGCTGCGCTTTCTGCACCACTAACTCCCATGTACTTACTATCCCCACGATCTCATGGTGAGCCCCAGTGATGTCTTTCTTCAGGGCATCAGCAGAACCTGTGGATAGTCGGGTACACTACTAACAGGACCTACCCATGTGACTCAGCCTGAGAGTTACATGGCGCCAGGTCTATAAGTACTTATACTACTCACAAACAGGTTCTGCCAGTGCCTGGGAGAAGACATCACTGGGGCTCACCGTGGGATAGCAGAGGAGGGTAAGAAAGTGTGCGTATGTCTCTGTCTGTGTGTCTGTCTGTGTCCCCCAAAGACAGAGCAAAAAAGCAGCATAAATGGATGATGTGTTTGTAATGCCTCTTAGGGTACCTTCACACGCCGCAATCTTGCCTAGCGATATGAGGCGATCTAACGTCCACGTGCACGTTTTTCATGGTCTCCTCAGATGGCGGCATCACACGCCGCAATGTCGCCCTGAAAGTAAGGCGATGTGTCGCCCCGGAAATAGCCTCACCCTCACCTACAGCGGAAAGTATCTTGCCTATTCTATCGCAGCTTCACACGCCGCAATCCCACAGGCAATGCGGGCATACATGCAAGGAGATAGGCGTGCCACAGTGGTTTACACCGCCCCCCATACGGGCTCATTGGACAACGCAACAGTGTTACGATTGGTCACGCTGGTCTGGAAGGCTGGCTAATACATGACGCTATTGAAGATGTGTGTGTTGCTGAATGGACAGCTCTTCAAAAATGGCGCCCTGTGAACTGACAGCCAATGGAAACACAGTAGCCAACAGATATCATCGCAGACGGGGCGTAGACTACAGAACGGTTGAGGCACGCCTACGGGAAATCCTAGGCAGCGCTGTTTCCATCACTATCGCCCTCTCACATGCCACAACACGGAATATCGCCTTCATGGTTGCGGCTGATTACTGAGCACTGTTCAAGAATCAGGCGATGGCCGAGAGGCAATTTATCGTCGCAAAATTCCTCAATCACACGCCGCAACTATGAGGCTATTTCACGACGATTGCTCCGGGGCGACATATTGCCTTTATGATTGCCAGGCGAGATTGCGGCGTGTGAAGGTAACTTAAGGCTAGGTTCACATTGCGTTTATGCTGTGCGTTACAACGGATCCATTGTAAAGCAGCGTGTGCTGCCTAGATACCCGGTGTTTATCATGGTTACCAGCACTAAGCGGGAGGACACTGGTAACCATGATAAACAGTGGGTATGTAGGCAGTGCGATGCCTAGTTACCCGGTGTTTATCATGGTTACCAGCGTCGTCCCGCTTACAGACTGCGCTAAGCGGGAGGACGCTGGTAACCATGATAAACACCGGGTAACTAAGCAGCGCGCGCTGCCTAGATACCCGCTGTTTATCATGGTTACCAGTGATGTGGAGGAAACTCCCTGGTCCCTGGTCGCTGAGGAGATCTGCCTATTTGACAGCTCCCCAGCGACCACACAGTGATGTTCCAGCGATCCTGGTCGTTGTCGGGATCGCTGGAACATCGCTGTGTGTAACGGCACCCTTAAACACAGTATACATCATACTTAAATACAATACAAACATTAGCACAGCTCATGACTCACCGTAGCCGGGGGGTACACGTAGCGGGCGTTGTTTCTCCTCCAGTCACGGAACCGCGCCTGCGGTGGTGTAGGCCCGGTGGTCCAGATCAATAGGGGAATGGCGGAACAGTGGGGGTGATTTGTCTTCGTGACGCCACCTGCGGGTGTTCTGGTAACTTTACCAGCGCTGTTCGGGTCTCCGGGGGATGGTACACAGCGAGATGGAACGCTCCCCACAGGATGAGCGGGAATCCCCGGAGCCGGGAGCTGCGCAAGATGTTGTGAGGCAGCTGCGGGACGCTGCGCTGAATCCAGGAGTAATGCACAACCACACAAAGTCTCTTTTAGGTACCTTTACTGGATGGTAGTCAGGTACACTCGGACCGGGATAGTGAAGTTGGCACTTATGGAGTTTCACAGCAAGCAGTGTTAGGCTTCCTTTCTCTACTTCTGGTGCTAAGGTCGGGTGGATGTGGAATCCAGCCGGACCGGGCAGGGTGTTCAATGGAACTTGCTTCACCTGGTTGTCAGCACTGAGGGCACTGTAAAAGGGTCTGAGCAGGATCAGTACTCTTCCCTGGGCTCTCGTGGGTAGGTGCATCAGGTGGAACAGGTGGCTAAACCTCCTGTTGGATGTGCTGGTTCTCTGTGAGGGCTTTGTAGCTTCCACAGCTTCGGTTCCAGTAACCGGATGGTTTGGAAAGAGTTGGATTAACTCTGTATTCCTGAGAGGTGATCTCCTTCTTCCTATTATCCCAATTGCAGGGATCTCCACTGGCTAACACGCTAGCAGGGCCTAGTGTGTTCCTCATAGGGTGGAGGTTTCACACAGGCAGGCAGCTCTTGTAGCGTCTACCACACTCTGAAGTTTCTCCCTCCAAGACTCTTTTTATAGGGGGAACTGGTTAGAAGTCACCAGTGTTAGCTCCCCCTAGAGGCTCGGGGTGAAACCAGGTGTTCTAAGTGTTGTTTGTGTTGTGGTTTTGCTGTGCTGTTACTTACTCCATTGTACCTAAGGATGTCTGTGGTGCCCAACAGGTGCCAGGGTGCCACATTCCCCCTTAGTTAACCTCAGTTCTCCCGGCTGAGCAAAAGGTTCTTTTTACAACTTACCACTAAGCATTTATAACATTCAATTTACAATGTCTTAAAGAAAACACAAAAATCACTGAAAAGGAAGTGAAAAATGTGGAAAAGGTGAAAAGCAGTCCGTACGGCACTAGTCCATCTGCCGCAGGCTGGAAAAAGGTAAAGTTAGTGGTCACACAAGTCCTGTGACAATTGTTCAAAGTTTATGGAAAGGGAAAAAGGTAAAGTCCAGGGATACATGGTAAACTTTATACATTCCCTACGGGTGTCTCTGCTTGGGAGGCCGGTACTAACCTTCTATACCTTACCAGGCGCTTTCTGTTCCCAACTTAGTATACTTGGGACATAGCCCAGTTCCTCCACCCTTCTGTACACTACTTTTTACAGGTTTTGAAAAACAGTATTATATACAAACACTTACAGGTTATATTTTCCACTACATTTTAAACCCATTCTCCAAGTTTATGTGGGGGTTGACCTAATGTACTACGTGTGGATCTGCGTAGTGTGGGTGTTTCCAAAGCTGTTGGTGTAGTGTACGAAGTGGTTGGTACTTCTCTATGTCTGCTTTGTGTAAGACCATAGTAAGTGCGGAGTCTATCAACTGGACTGACCTCTGTAGGTAGTTGATTAGGAATGGCTTCTCTTACTGTGGGACTAGTAGGCTGACCGATTACAGGAATCTCAGGTTCCATGATAACAGGCTGCAATTCTTGCACTTGAACTTCTTCTTCTTGGACTTGTGGAATTGGATTAGGCTTTGACTGATCTTCTACAGGTTGGTAGAAATGCATAACTGGTATGAGGAATGCATCACCTATTTGTGGCCAATCAGCTGGTAAGTATCCAATTTCTGTAAGGACGAGATTTTCTTTTGTTTCTTCATCTGTAGTTACTGCAGGGTAACTGGTTGCTTGTGGGATTAACTGTGGCGGACATTTCTTCAAATGATCCCTTGAGACAGTCGCAATAGTATTCCCATTGTCTTTGCTAATAACACAAGTTTTTGAGTTATCAAAGTGTGACGGCATAACGGTGTAGGGTATGGATTCCCAACTGTTATCCAATTTGTTAGTTTTTCTTTTTCTTTTCAGCACTACATCACCTATAGCTAGTGGTTCAGCTGAGGCGTGCTTGTTGAAGTCTTTTTCTTGTTTGGTTCTACTGATTTCAAGGTTCCTTTCCACGCTTTCCTGTACTTTTCTGTACTTTTCTTGGCGTTGGCTGACCCAGTCTTCATCAGAAGAATCTTCTGTGGGTTCAATGGTTCCCATCTGCAAATCAATAGGCAGTTTACCTGGTCTTGCTCTCATCAAGTAAGCAGGTGTGTAATTTGTCGAACTGACAGGTATGTGGTTGTAGATGTCCACGAGATCTGGAAGTTTCTCTGGCCATTGATTTCTCTCTTCAACTGGTAAGGTCTTGAGCATATCAAGGACTATGTGGTTCATCTTCTCACATAAACCGTTCGTCTGAGGATGATAGGGTGTGGTGCGGATTTTCTTACACCCATACAGCCCTAAGAATTCTTGGAACAGAGCTGATTCGAAGGCTGGCCCTTGGTCAGTTAAGACCTGGTCTGGATACCCATGGGGGCGACAGAAGTAACTCTGGAACGCTTTTGCTGCTACCTCAGCAGTTAAATCCTTAACTGGAACGACTACCAGGAATCTTGAGTAGTGATCAACGATGGTGAGAGCGTAGGTGTACCCGGTTCGACTTGGGGTAAGCTTCACATGGTCGAGAGCAACTATTTCAAGAGGTTTGGTGGTAACAATTGGTTGCAACGGAGCTTTCTGAGTTAGATGGTCTTTTCTTCGAAGGTGACATGGTCCACAGTTTTTACACCATTTGTCAATGGAACCTCTCATACCGACCCAGTAGAACCGATCCTTCAGGAGTCTCTCCAGTTTCTTCCATCCAAAGTGTCCGGCATCATCATGGTATGCTTCAAGGATCATTTGGACTTCAGTCTTGGGAACTACAATCTGCCAGATGAGTTCATGGGTTCTCGGATTGAGGTATCTTCTGCATAGTTTACCTTGGTAGACGAACAACCTCCCTTTCTCCTTCCACAGGCGTTTAGCAGTTGGTGAGGCATCAGAGTCCATATTGGCGTGCTCTTGAGTGATGAGATCCCTTACCAGGCTGACATCTGGGTCGTTGGCTTGAGCCTCCTTCCAGTCATGGTGAGGTAACGGGTTCACGGTCCTCTCTACACGTGTCTGGTTTCTCTGATGACATGTTGCTGTACCGGAACGGTGGAAAGCAGGTAGTTCAATCTCTTCTAGGTCATCTATGTCTTCTCCATCTTCGGGAAGATGGGGCATTCGGGACAGGGCATCAGCATTGCCGTTCTTGTGACCTGCCCGATACTTTACAGTGAAGTCGTAGTTAGCGAGTCTTGCTACCCAACGCTGTTCTAGGGCTCCCAGCTTTGCAGTCTCTAAGTGTGTTAGAGGATTGTTGTCTGTGAAAGCTGTGAACGGGGCGGATGCCAGGTAATGCTTGAAACGCTCTGTGATCGCCCAGACCAGGGCCAGGAACTCCAGCTTGAAGGAGCTGTAGTTTTCCGGGTTCCTTTCGGTGGGACGGAGCTTTCTGCTTGCGTAGGCTATCACTTTCTCCTTGCCCTGCTGACGTTGAGATAGGACTGCTCCTAAACCTTCATTACTTGCGTCAGTGTACAACAGAAACGGTAGATTGTAGTCAGGGTAAGCCAGGATTTCTTCTCCAGTTAAAGCATCTTTTAACGTTTGGAAGGATTTGTCCTGCTCTGGGCCCCAGTGGAACGGGGGTCCCCTGATCTTGCCGTTTTTGGATTGACCTACTAGGAGATCTTGCATAGGTGCGGCTATCTTGGTATAGCCTTTGATGAATCGTCGGTAGTACCCGACCAGTCCTAGGAATTGACGTACCTCCTTGTGGTTGATGGGTGCTGGCCAGTCCTTGATGACGGTTACTTTATCCGGATCCGGTGCTACGCCTTCGGCACTGACCACATGTCCTAGGTATTGGACCTTGGGTTTCAGCAGGTGGCACTTGGACGGTTTCAGTTTCATCCCGTACTTGGACAGTGACTCGAACACTTCACTCAGGTGTTGGAGGTGATCTTCATAGGTCTGAGAGTAGACAATGACATCATCAAGGTATAACAAGACGGTCTCAAAGTTCTTGTGGCCCAAACAACACTCCATAAGTCTCTGGAATGTTCCTGGGGCATTGCACAAACCGAATGGCATACTGTTGAACTCGCATAAGCCCATGGGAGTAGTGAAGGCTGTCTTCTCACGATCCTCCTCTGCAACGGCAACCTGCCAGTACCCACTAGTAAGATCTAATGTGGAGAAGTAGTTGGCAGATTTGAGTGCAGCTAGTGACTCTTCTATGCGGGGTAACGGGTATGCATCTTTGTGTGTGACTTTGTTGATTTGCCTATAATCTACACACATCCTCATACTACCATCTTTCTTTTTAACCAGGACCAATGGTGCGGCCCAGGGACTACAGCTATCCCTAATGACTCCTGCATTCTTCATGTCCTGAAGCATCTCTTTTGCTTTCTGGTAGTGTGTGGTGGTATAGGCCTGTACCTTTCTTTGATAGGTGCATGGTTGTTTGTGGGGATATGATGTTGTACCCCTTTAATCCTCCCAAAGTCAAGTGGGTGTTTGCTGAACACTTGCTCATACTCCCGAACTACCCGGTATACTCCATTTTTCTGGTGAGAGGGTGTATTGTCAGTTCCTACACTGAGGTCTTGACACCATTTCTCTAACTGATCTTTGGAGTGAGGGGGTTCATCAGTGACTATTTGGTTTGAGGATTTTACATCAATCACAGCATCATCTTTTACTTGGTACAATTTAGCAACAGTTGCATATCTTGGTAGTCTGACTTCGTCATCACCATAATTCAATATGCGTACGGGGACTCTCCCCTTTCTTACATCAACTAACCCTCTGGCTGTCAAGAGCGTAGGACTACTGTCAGACATTACAGGTTCTACTACAGCTTGGTAGTCCTGCCCTCTGAGGCCTATGGCTGCTCGACACCAGATCATCATTTCACTTCTGGGTGGTACCACAATTGGAATGGGATCTGTGACTCTTACTCTACCAATCTCACCATTTGACAAGGTTACCTGTTGTTGATACACCAGAGCTCTGATCTGCTTTTGGATAGCCCTCTTTTCTCTGGGTTTACCGGCTTCAGCACTCTGTTGGAGCAAAAACAACACTTCATCGAGGCATTTGATCATGACATTGGTACCCAATATGACATATGGATCCTTGTGGTTAGGCTTATCCTGAACCACTTAGATACCCTGGTTTTTCAACTGCACCCTCCCCACCTTTACTGTAGCTTCCCACTGTCCCTCTATGGTAACCGGAATACCATTAGTGGCTTCAAGGTTCATCTCAGGGTTAGGGGGTTCTAGCTTAACATCTGGCCAGAACTGCTTGTAAAGGGTACTGGGGATGGATGTCACCTGGGATCCAGTGTCTATCAAGGCGGAGATAGCGATGCCATCGATGACGATTGGTAAGTATGGACAGTCTCCCACATACTTGTGTTCCCAGCTGGACGTAGGGCCTGCACAGTCTACTCCTGGGGTTGGCCCTTCTCGCCCAGGGGTCGCTCGTTTAAAGGACGGGATTGCAGGTTGCGTCCTCCTAAGTCGTTCTGCTGACTGTTGCGGCGTCTGTCAGGACTGCGGCGGTCTGCAGGTTTTCCTCGCGACGGCTGTGTCTTTCTCCTCATCCAGGGGACGTCATCCGGGCTGTCGGCGAGTTGAATCTTGTCCGATGGCCTTGCATCTGTCTTGGGTCTTCTCCCAGCTTGTAGCTTGGCCACGTCTTTCATCAGCTGCTCGACATTAGCACACAGTTGATCAAACCGGTCAGGTGTTACAGTCTGTGCGCTGGACTGAATCGCAGGGACTGGGGATGTTGCTGCCGGCACGGAAGGGGTGTCAGCGTACTGCTGCTGCTGCGAAGCGGGATCAGGTACTTCAGCGAGTCGTTGTCCCCAAACTGTTAAGTCTCTCAAGGTATCAAACTCTGCGCCTGGATTTTGTATGGACCACCAGCTTGCTTGCTTCCTATCCTCAGATAGTTTAAGGCCCACAATAAATTGTCCAATTAACGCTTTGTTCTCATCTCGAGCACTGTCAGGGTCGACTTGTTTTAACAGTCTGTATGCTTCTTGCAAGCGCAGTGAATAATCAAGGACACTTTCTTGTGCCCCTTGGTTACAACGATAGAATGACAGTCTTAATCCAGCTTCGGTATGGCACTCAAAGACCCGAGTTAATCTAGCGAATATCTGCTCCACAGATTCCTGAACTTCTACAGGCCAGCTGCGGCTCTGCAGTTCGGCTGCACCGGTTAATTGTCCCATAATAACTGAAGCTCTTTGCTTACCGGTCATCGGGTACATGTCCAGGGCTTGGCATATCTTCCTCTGGAAGTTTTCCAAGGTGCTGGGTACGCCGCTGTACTTGGGTAACCAGGTCGCACTAGGAACGTAGGGTAGAGACATCGGCATAATCGGAGCGGGTTGCGGTAGCATACCGCCGACTTGTTGCTGTCCATCAAGTTGTATATTTTGAGGTGCCGCTTGGTCTAGCGGGGGCACCGCGTGATCGGGAGCCGGGTTACTCATGGTCGCTCCCCCTTAGTTAAGCGTAGCCTCTCCCTCGGTTTCAAACGGAAGTGTCGGCCTCGCGGTGAGGAGTGAGGCACCACGGGAGTTTCCGGTTCCTGCTGCGTACGGAGGAAGTCGTCAGAGCGTGGGGCGGGGTCAATCTTCGCGCCCTCTGCACAGTCACGCCCCTTCTTTTCCCGCCTTTTCGCGCAGCAATGGCGGACCAAATGTACAGTTCGATATTTACAGTCAATAAATAGCACACAATGCCCGTGATAACGGGCCTGCTCGTATCCTGTTCGTGACGCCAAATTCTGACTCACCGTAGCCGGGGGGTACACGTAGCGGGCGTTGTTTCTCCTCCAGTCACGGAACCGCGCCTGCGGTGGTGTAGGCCCGGTGGTCCAGATCAATAGGGGAATGGCGGAACAGTGGGGGTGATTTGTCTTCGTGACGCCACCTGCGGGTGTTCTGGTAACTTTACCAGCGCTGTTCGGGTCTCCGGGGGATGGTACACAGCGAGATGGAACGCTCCCCACAGGATGAGCGGGAATCCCCAGAGCCGGGAGCTGCGCAAGATGTTGTGAGGCAGCTGCGGGACGCTGCGCTGAATCCAGGAGTAATGCACAACCACACAAAGTCTCTTTTAGGTACCTTTACTGGATGGTAGTCAGGTACACTCGGACCGGGATAGTGAAGTTGGCACTTATGGAGTTTCACAGCAAGCAGTGTTAGGCTTCCTTTCTCTACTTCTGGTGCTAAGGTCGGGTGGATGTGGAATCCAGCCGGACCGGGCAGGGTGTTCAATGGAACTTGCTTCACCTGGTTGTCAGCACTGAGGGCACTGTAAAAGGGTCTGAGCAGGATCAGTACTCTTCCCTGGGCTCTCGTGGGTAGGTGCATCAGGTGGAACAGGTGGCTAAACCTCCTGTTGGATGTGCTGGTTCTCTGTGAGGGCTTTGTAGCTTCCACAGCTTCGGTTCCAGTAACCGGATGGTTTGGAAAGAGTTGGATTAACTCTGTATTCCTGAGAGGTGATCTCCTTCTTCCTATTATCCCAATTGCAGGGATCTCCACTGGCTAACAGGCTAGCAGGGCCTAGTGTGTTCCTCATAGGGTGGAGGTTTCACACAGGCAGGCAGCTCTTGTAGCGTCTACCACACTCTGAAGTTTCTCCCTCCAAGACTCTTTTTATAGGGGGAACTGGTTAGAAGTCACCAGTGTTAGCTCCCCCTAGAGGCTCGGGGTGAAACCAGGTGTTCTAAGTGTTGTTTGTGTTGTGGTTTTGCTGTGCTGTTACTTACTCCATTTGTACCTAAGGATTTCTGTGGTGCCCAACAGGTGCCAGGGTGCCACACTCACACTACTCTTATCTCTCAGAAAAAAATTGTCTTCAGGGCTGGGGACACTCGGGCACGACACTCTCTTATACTTGTATGGCTGTTATATGGCTGATTATTACTGCACTATATGGTATATAAAGCTTTTACGGGTTTCCTAGTTTAGAAAAGACAGTTCAAAGCTACAGGGCTCAGAGGGGAACATCTTACAGATCTCATATTTTGGAAATGAATCAGAAAGAAAAAAGACGCAGCAATATATAAAAAGATATTGTCCTCTCTGTCCTAACACCCACACCCAGGCTATGTAACTAAAAAAAATAATAAACCACTATACACTAGAGCACCTACATAACCTAGAACTATAAATAATAAAACTATAAACTAAAATAACACAGGCCCTATTCACACTGACAGTGCAGCAACGTACAATGAGATGAGATCCTAATGTGGACAAATAACGGTCTACATGTGTGAGCCGGCAACGCAAGACGGAGGAGCAAACGAGGAGTGAAACCCAGTGCTTTAAATACATATTAAATATAAATAATATATGTACTGGGGGCTGAAAGTCTCAAAGATTCCAGCACGTAATGTGTTAACATCAGATATAAGACGAGGACAAGAGAGGGCAACTTACACCGGCTTTACCGCCGGCACAATTCCTCATCTTCAGGGCAGGATTGGGACCGAGTATAAAGCGGGTATATAAAGCAGGACATATGGACACGGCCGGACTGTATCCTCCGAGTGTAGTGTGCAGGCATTTTATTTAAGACAGAAATATGAAGACGTTAAATAACTCGGTCTGAGAAAGGCTTGAGACATAACACAGGTTCTGGAAGACTTCCCGATCCCCGTTGAAGGTCCAGTCCAAAACATTTGAGTCATTTTTTAATATGGCAAGAGGAGATAAGAAGAGTGTAGGTAGATTACCACTTAGCCTCCTACCCTTCAGTGTACGCTATTAAGTGCAGGTTCAGTTTTAACGAAAACCTGTCAGATCTCTATCTAAGAGCAGCGTGGGATAAAGAACGAGATGCTGAGCTCGGGGATACATGGTTTTTCAGGATTTGATTCACTATTCTGAAGTATAAAACTGTTTAATAGCCATGAGGCCTCATAGACTAAGCCTGAGGGTCCTGCTGTGACCCACCCACCCGTAGTGATTGACAGCTGTACATGTAGACAAACTAATCAATGTAGAACTGTCAATCATTGTGTGTGGGAGTGTAGCAAAGGTACCAGAATGCAACACACAGAGAAGGAGGACGTCACGCAATATTTAACGCTACACCGAAGAGTGTAGAAACGCTTTTACAAGTTAATACACTTCAGGCTGATGATACATGAATGGCAAAGAAAGGCTTTTATCAGGTTAATACACTCTAGGCTTAAAATACGCATTTACCGGAAATGAGGTTACACCGAGCAATATTATACTCAGTTCTGAGCAGAGTGTACTACTCCTCTGGTGGTCAGTCTCTTTGACACACCGGGGGACTTTTCCATCCCATGGCCCTTCAGTCACCAAGGTGTCAGAGATATTAATTTAGCAGTTTTTCTGTCTCTGTACTTTACTCAATGTAACCTAATCCCCTTATCTTATTAACAGGGCCCAAAATATGGTTGGGGGAAGAGAAGTTGCTGCCTACCAATTTATCAATGTCCCCTCAGATAACTCAAAGCCCAAAAGAAGGCTAAGGCCCAGGCCTCTACGGAACACTGATCTTGACCAGCAACGTCTGTGGCTTGACCACATAGCTTTGATGTGGGGTCTATCCTGGCAGAGTCTGTGGCTTGACCACGTAACTCTGCTGTGGGGTCTTGACTGGTGGAGTCTGCAGCTTGACCATGTAGCTCTGATGTGAAGTCTATACCAGCAGAGTCTGTGGCTTGACCACATAGCTCTGCTTTGGGGTCTATACCGACAGAGTCTGCAGCTTGACCACGTAACTCTGCTGTGGGATCTTGACTGGTGGAGTCTGCAGCTTGACCACGTAGCTCTGATGTGGAGTCTATACCAGCAGAGTCTGTGGCTTGACCACGTAGCTCTGCTGTGAGGTCTATACCGACAGAGTCTGCAGCTTGACCACGTAGCTCTGATGTGAGGTCTTGACTGATGGAGTCTGCAGCTTGACCATGTAGCTCTGATGTGAGGTCTTGACCGATGGAGTCTGCAGCTTGACCACGTAGCTCTGATGTGGGGTCTTGACCGATGGAGTCTGCAGCTTGACCATGTAGCTCTGATGTGAGGTCTTGACCGATGGAGTCTGCAGCTTGACCATGTTGCTCTGATGTGGAGTCTATACCGGCATTGTCTGCAGCTTGACCATGTAGCTCTGATGTGGAGTCTATACCGGCAGAGTCTGCGGCTTGACCACGTGGGGGGCACACTGTGATTAGACATTGGTTCTTTGCAGGTGGTATTTGCAATGAGCTTGCAGGAATCAGGCTCTGCAGAAAATTATCTTCAGATTATTGTACTTCTCCCCATTGACTTAGGGTGTCACACTCAGTCAAACTATTTTCTACTGATGAGGTGCAAATACCCAGAAACAGCCTTGTCTGTACATGATTTTCTGAGGCAAATGATTGATCTCACATGGGTACAGTGACTTCATTGACATCAATGAAGGTGTCAATCCGTCATGTGACTGCATGAGGCCAATCACTGCCCTCTATACTGAAGGGAAGCACCGGAACAACATAAGACCGGGGAGGGTCTAGGACAGGTGAGAATAAGGTTTTATATGATTTTTTACCTTTCCTTTTGTTTTGCTCATGGGTATGGAGAATGTAGAAACACCACAGCACTCCTGCTTGAGTAGGATGAAGTCCTGTAATTCAAGAGAAATAGACAAGAGACTCCAATAACGGGGGTGGGCATGGTCACCCCCCCATGGTGGGGTCGGACACAAAGGGGGTTCTAGGAGTTGTCTTGGTCGAGGGGTTTGACGCACTCGCCCCGACGTGTTACAGATGCAATTTGGGGAGGATCACTCACTCTGTCCTGCTTCTCATTTCCCATCTTGAGGTCAGCTCTTGCTGTAGGGTTTCTTGTGCACAGTCACAAAGAATTAATCCACCACAGTGTAAAATATTTACTACTTTAATGGCAACAACATCAGCTACAAGGTCCACACAATACATGGGATGTGGCACATGCTGATACGATGTTCTGAACACCTTACCCTATCTATTACTTCCATCTTCTTTCTAAGGACCAGTCCTGTTACTGGGTTATAGGCTGAACTCAAAGCTCTCCAGGGTAAAGGTTGACTTGGCTTTATCCCAGACTATCCCTCCAACCAGTTCAATGCATATTGCTGAGAAAAGGGTTAATTTACCCACCAAGTGTGATGGGGTCCATGGTTCCAACACTAAAAGCTGTTGCTGGCTATCCCCCCTTCCGAGAGTAGCCACTTCACCTCCTCCTATTTCTTTTCTCCATATTTACTAGTTGAAGGATAGCTGATGGTTCCCTACTATTGCTCTTTAAGCCCGACCCGTAGCATGGGCCTGGTTCTCGCTTTCGTTCTACATGCCGACTTCTTTATCTTTCTGCCACCACAGGAAACGCTCTATTTTTTTTTCTGCATCTACCCTATATCAACTACTTCAAGACAGGAGCCCAGAGCCTGGAAAACCACCATGTTATGTAATCTCCTTCTAGTGTGTCAGCTTAACCTTAAAGGGGTTATCTGGGATTTAGTGAAAAAAATTGTGCCTAAGCACTAACAGGCAAGTAGCTGCCACCTACCTGCCTGTTGTGCCCGGCACCGTTCACTGCTGTCACAGAGCGGTCTTAGACCGCTCCTGTCAGCGATTTTGCAGCTTCTACCGATGTCACATCAACAGAGAGGTAGCTTCTGCACTCTGTAGACGGGCGTCATAGCCGACGTCACATTGATTGACAGCCGGCTCCCCGCTACCTTATTGGGGGGGCTGGCTGTCAATCAGTATGAGGTTGGCTGTCCCACCTCTTCCTCAGATTTGTAAAGAAGCCTCAATAGGCAGGTAGGTGGCAGCAACCTGCCTGTTAGTGCTTGGGCACTTTTTTTTCTTATAAAAATCCCAGATAACCTCTTTAACGCCTTTTCTTCTGCTGGCTAGTCCCTAAGATCCCCCTACATTGATAAGTGACCCTACAGGTAGCCAGCAATTTGCAGGAAATAACACTTTATCTGCTCAGCATAAATAAATGCACATCGCATACAAGGTCAAGTAAAAAATATTGTAATATGATTACTGGTACCGTAAGTGATGGGAGATATGTGTCAGCCAGGTATTGAGCTCCGTGATGTCAGCTGAGACTGAGTCACTACATCCCTCCTCCTCAGGGTGTAGTCAGAGAAGTTAAACATTCACCTCTGTGTTTATATTCTGTGGTGTGAGTTTGGAGTGTGCAGAGCACAGTGTGCAGCTCTAAGCAGGAGAGCTGATCCTACCCAGTTGGACTGAGACTCCATTTGTTTCCTTTTTCCTGAGCAAGCAGTTGATATTTTGTTTATGTTCGTTTGGTTTATGATGGTAATAAACCCAACGTTTACTCGGCAAGGCTTCCTGTGTCTACCTGGAATGGCAGCCATGCGGGTGGATCTATCACAATATATAAAACCACTAACAGTCCTCAGGGGCAGGAATCACTTTCTGGCATCAGCCGCCTCCTTACACAAACAAGCAGTATCCACTGCCACTTATGATTGCTGTGAATACCGCATGTTGGTACCAGCGCTATATTCTTAGGCAACCTATCCAGACCAATTCATGAACTGAGGGAGGTCTACTACTTAGACAAAAATGTTTTTGCACCCTGGATTGCTGTAATACTAGTAAATAAATCACCATTTATTAACTTTTAATGGAGTGCCATGTCTATTTCTCTTGAATGACAGGGGAACGGAGGGGCCCCAGAACATAATGTTTTTCAAGACATTTGGACACTTTAAGTTTTGACTGTATTTAATGATTGACTCAGATCTACCACTGGAATGTGGCGAATCTGCCCCAAACAAATGTCCCATTATAATCCGTCCCTAGAGGAGGCTATCCGGTGTATAGAGCTAGAACCCCCCCTAAATGGAGCATACCCTTTTCTAGCTTTAGTAAAGATGTGCTGATAGTTTCTGTTACCTTTACATTTGATAATCTGTCTCTTTGTGGTACATGAGGATGGAATAAGTAGGTGATGAATCTTCCACCTCGGAGTTTTCCTGAGAAGACAGCGATCATTGCTCTCCCAGGTTATTGTTCTGAATCAGAGCTCCTGCAGAGTCCATACATGTTTGTCCTTATTTTAGCAGAGAAAGACAGATTTGCAAGCAGTGGTATAGATTTTCTTCTACTAAACCAATGACTGTTCATTAAATAAGCCAGTGGGACACTAGACAGAGGTTGGAGCTCGACTGCAGAGTACAGAGAAATAATTTAGACCGGAGGGCAAGAGAGACTCGGAAGGTTTTCTAAGAAAGCTTTTATTTCTATCCCAGAGGTCTGAGTGGCTGAGTGAGCCATGTCGCCCCCCACTCACCGTTTCCAGCTGACATACCAAAATGAGGATGCGGGTATTCGAGAATGTGCGACCTGAAGGAATCCCAGTGTCCTTGGCGTAGAGAAATGTATAAAACGAAAACAAAAGAAGACGCTGAGGTGTGGAGCAATCGTATGATGAAAGCCTTCTACGGGCAAAGGATTTAGTTATTACTAAGAACTGAATTCTACGTCTTATTCTTTTGGGTTGTATTTATTATTCGTTGTCTGAGTTTAAATTTTTACATTTTAAGATCTCTAAAACCACATTGAGCCAAATACCAAACTCAACTCTTCATCTGCTTATGAAGACCAGTATGTGGGACGTGTTCATAGTCAGACCTTCATAGCGGCACATATTTGTACCGTGCTACTATCATAGTATCACAGAGGTAAGCCCGCCATGCCACTGAGGTTTTAGTGCTCCGGAGGAAGACTTACATCTTATGTCAATATACTTGTAGAACTCAGGGACTGAAATATTCTAAGTGTGTATTTTAATTAATTCAGCCAGTGAATTCACATGATGGTGAGCCAATATTTCGAACAATTCAATCTTATTTAGGAACAGACATCATCTGGGATTAAGAATGCGGATCTATATTTATTCTAATAAATACTTTTATTCTAATAATTATTCTGGCCTTCTGAAGACTTGATATGATTTGCAGGATTTTCACTGAAGTCCAAACATTCGTTTTTGAAAGATGCAATAGCATTAAGTTTGCATTTAACTAGATAGATAGATAGATAGATAGATACTGTAGATAGATAGATAGATAGATAGATAGATAGATAGATAGATAGATAGGGTCACACTTAGAAATCAAATTGTGTTCACCGCATCCAGATCCGGATGCGGAGTACGCAATTGGCTTCTGACATCCAGCAATAAAACTGTTCTGTGCAGTGTGTAAACTTTTAATGTTATTAATAAATGTTTCTATAATGTCTCTAGGGGGTGCCCACTCCCCCTAGATACCTTCCAGCCACTCAGGTGGTCATATAATGCTGGAATCAGTTATGTACAGCAGCTTACTCCTATCAGCTGCTGTACAGTTTTATCAATGAAGGCGCCGGGCTCCTCTTAGAGCAGCGCGCATACTATAGCTATTGTAGCTATAGTATGTGCGCTGTCCGAGGTTCTCAAGCCATTTACAATAGATCTATGGGCAGTGCTGCCCATAGATCTTACTAGATAGATAGATAGATAGATAGATAGATAGATAGATAGATAGATAGATAGATGTAGCAATTTATAATCTTATAAGCAGCAGTGATGGCCTGCCCTTCCACAGTAGGTTATTGATGCGGTTATCTGATCAACTGCTGTAGATTTTACATTATGCGGATATACGTATGGTTATACAGTTAGATTGAGAGAGAAAAATTGTATGTGGAGAAAAATATTTCGTAACAGTACACAGTTCTCAATCTAGTCCCATTGTCCCCAGTGTATAATATGTGGCCCCATTGCCCATGATGTATAACATCCGGCCCCATATCTCCTTATTTATAACCTCTGGCCCCCGCCATGCCGTCTGCCATGATACAGTGGCCGGTGGTGCAGAGCTCACTGTTGCCAGTGCAGTCCTGTTATAGGCGCCACCAGGGTAACTAGTCTGTCCATGACATTTCTTTCCCCATCACCTGTGAGTGATATTATATGCTCAGGAGCAGAGGACAGAAAAGTCACCGCTGTAACTGCTGAGTACAGATCTTTTCATATCAGAACAAACACTGCGCCTACTGAGAATTTTATGGCCGAGCAGCTTCATGAAGCCGTACATCACCAAGCACAATGCCGTCAGAAGGAGTGGTGTAAAAACCGCAGGCACTGGATTGTGGAAGACACTTGTTCTGTGCAGTGACGGATAGTTTGATGAAGGAATACTTTATACTCCTGACTGCATTGTGTCTTCTTTACAGTACTGTTAGCTTGTTTCAGGGTGTAGCCCAGGCCCCTTACTTCTAAAAAAAAGTAATATTCATACTTTAGCATAAGACGTTGTGAACAATTGTAACTTCCAACATTGAGGGAAAAGTTTGTAAATGGCCCTTTTCTGTTTTCTATGATGGTTTCCAGTGCACAAGGTCCATAAAGACATGGTTTGAGGAAGGGGCACACCTATAATAAGGCAATTTGAGTGTTTTTCTTCAGATAGTGCCACCTGCTTGAAAATAGGGCAGCCGCCCTGCAGATAGCATGCAGTAGTACTGTACACTAGTGATGGTGAACATGACTGTAACCCGAACTTCCCTGAGACGTCCATGTTACTGTTGAGGAACTGTAAAAAAAGCAACAGTGATTAAACAGTGTTGAAAAAATATTGATGAAACAGCATCATTATACTTACCAAGAACTGCAAGCTTGTACTTCTGGGCCGCTCATTAACTTCTCGATTAGTCACAACACTGGCTACAACAGACAATCACCGAAGCCCCTCCACCATGATAGGAAACAAAGGGTGATTATCAATGGAACACAGTCAGAATGGGTCACAGTTAACAGTGGGGTACCACAGGGGTCAGTATTGGGCCCGCTTCTTTTTAATATATTTATTAATGACCTTGTAGGGGGCATACAGAGTAGAATCTCAATATTTGCAGATGACACTAAACTCTGCAAGGTAATCAATACAGAGGAGGACAATTTTATATTACAGGAGGATTTATGTAAACTAGAAGCTTGGGCTGATAAATGCAAATGAGCTTTAATGGGGATAAATGTGAGGTCATGCACTTGGGCAGAGGAAACAAAAGGTATAATTATGTGCTTAATTGTAAAACACTGGGCAAAACTGTCACTGAAAAAGACCTGGGTGTATGGGTAGGTGACAAACTCACATTTAGTGGCCAGTGTCAAGCAGCTGCTGCAAAGGCAAATAAAATAATGGGATGCATTAACAGAGGCATAGATGCTCATGAGGAGAACATAATTTTACCTCTATACAAGTCACTAGTGCGACCACACTTAGAATACTGTGTACAATTCTGGTCTCCGGTGTATAAGAAAGACATAGCTGAACTAGAGCGGCTCCAGAGAAGAGCGACAAAAGTCATTAGAGGACTAAGGGGTCTGCAATACCAAGACAGGTTATTAAACTTGGGGTTATTTAGCTTGGAAAAACGAAGGCTTAGGGGTGATCTTATAATAATGTATAAATATATGAGGGGACAGTACAGAGACCTTTCTAATGATCTCTTTACTCTTAGGCCTGAGACGGGGACAAGGGGGCATCCTCTACGTCTGGAGGAAAAAAGGTTTAATCATAATCACAGACGCGGATTCTTTACTGTAAGAGCAGTGAGACTATGGAACTCTCTGCCACATGATGTTGTAATGAGTGAGTCACTACTAACATTTAAGAAGCGCCTGGATGCCTTTCTTGAAAACTATAATATTACCAGTTATATATACTAGATTCGTGATAGGGCGTTGATCCAGGGATCTAGTCTGATTGCCGTATCTGGAGTCAGGAAGGAATTTTTTCCCCCAATGTGGAGCTAGTGTTGCCACATGGGTTTTTTTTGCCTTCCTCTGGATCAACATGTTAGGCTATGGGTTGAACTAGATGGACTTAAAGTCTTCCTTCAACCTTAAAACTATGTTACTATGTTACTATCTGTGACACCATCTGTGATTGACTGTTGTGCCCCTCACCTATTGTGCCATTGGCAACAAACCTGCCATTATAGATACTCACAGCTGAGCAAAAACACAATGTGAACAGGTCTGTAAGACCATGTTTACACCACCGAAAAACTAGACCAAGAAAAGACAGTATAAAAAACATCTGGAAATACTCTGCTATAAAAAATAATAGTGAAAATGCGAGTGCTAATAATAATAAATAAATAAATAATAAAAACAGTGTTAATAACAGGGTATTTAGTTAATACGTTTTTTTCAAAAAATTTGCGAAGCCGTTCCACCATCGTCAAGGTAACCCATATTAGAATGGTCTCTACCTAACTTATTTAAAACCTGATCCATGTGAACATACCTCAAGAATGCAGGATGCAGCAAGGCCAGAGTCCAATATGGACACAGGTCAGAAACAGCTTATATATGTCTGACACAGCAAGGAAGGGGTGGGGCACTTCCCATCTTGAAAAACAAGAGACTTAACAGATACTCACAGCTGAGCCAACACACTATGTGAACAGGTCTGTAAGATCGTGTTCACACCACTGAAGAACTAGAAAAGACAGTCTAAAAAACATCTGGAATTACCCTGCTATAAAAGGTAATAATGAAAAAGCGAGTGCTAATAAAACAAACTGTTTTAATTAAAGGGTATTTAGTTACTACACTCTTTACAAAAAATGTACAAGGCCATTCCACCATCATCAAGGTAACCCATATTAGAACAATTCCTATCTAACTTATTTAAAACCTGTCATTATAAGGTTGTAAAAATAAATAATAAAAAAAACAATACAAAGTGCTTCGCTACATTTTTGATTCTCAGCGCAGATAAAGCAGACAGCCATGCTTGACTTTACCTTGGCTGGCAATCAAAATTACAGGGGAGCCCATCATTTTTTTTAATTATTTCCAAAAATGAAAAAAAAATTGTGTGGGCTTGAAGAGAGCAGTGACCACAGTCTCAAAGATTACCATTAGTAGCACACTATGCCATCATGGATTAAA
This sequence comes from Allobates femoralis, assembly GCA_033576535.1. Classification (NCBI taxonomy): domain Eukaryota; kingdom Metazoa; phylum Chordata; class Amphibia; order Anura; family Aromobatidae; genus Allobates; species Allobates femoralis. Next base: position 35,540,016 of record JARQOC010000012.1, read on the forward strand.
ATCCTGAAGGGCACGCAAGGTCCCCCTGCTCACGTTAGCACAAGTCCAGGCCTATTTGAAGCTCACCAATGACCATCTGGAAGATCCAGATGAGGCATGAGAGAAGGACATGTGGTCAGATGAGACCAAGATAGAACTTTTTGGTATTAACTGAACTCGATGTGCTTGGAGGAAGAAGTACAATGAGTACAACCCCAAGAACACCATCCCAACCATCAAGCATTGGGGTGTAAACATCATAGTTTAGAGGTGCTTTCCTTCAAAGGGGACAGGACGACTGCACCGTTTTGAAGGGAGGATGGATGGGGTCATATATTGCAAACTTTTGCCCAACCACCTCCTTCACTTAGTGAGAGCATTGAATATGGGTCATGGCTGGGTCTCCCAGCATGATAATGACAAAAGCACACAGCCACGGCAACTAAGGAGCGGCTCTGGAAGAAGCATCTCAAGGTCCTGGAGTGGCCTCGCCAGTCTCCAGACCTGAATCAAATAGAAAAGTTTTGGAGGGAGCTCTTTTTTTTCTCTTTATTTTTTTTTCTCTTTTTTTTCTCTTTTTTTTTCTCTTTCAGATAGATAGATAGATATAGATTTGTTTGTTTTTTTGCTAAGCCGACAATGTTCACTTTCCCACCAACTTTCTAAATTTGTTGAAAAAGATGGTACATTTTTTTAATACACATGCACTATAATTTGCCACGTTTGTATGTAACAAAACAGAAAATCCCCCCCACACACACACCGTGTGAAACCACAATGCCAGCCCTGCTACATCTGTAATCCACCATGACTTTAGGCGGTGTGCATGGGGGCACTTGTAAGCAGTCGGGGAGCTCTGCCCTCCCACAATATGTTATTGATAAGTGGTTGAATGTTGGATCAGCAGCACTTGCCCCACTAATTGTGCTGTCAACCTGTCTACGGTGTCATCCCAATTCCTCATTATGAGCTTTACAAGAGGCGCTCCTACCACACTGGGAGTTAACAGCAGATCATATCCCTCATTTACACCCTACACGTCTCCCACATCCGACTAATTGTGGTGAAGCCAAGGCTCATTTGTCTTCCCAAATCGTTAAAATTCATCACTGTTCTCCCAGCGCTCGCTTCCCTGTCTTCAGGCAGCCGGTTCCTAGGACTGGGACAATCCCTACATAGTGACCCCAGCACCTGAGCTCCCACCGAGCGCCCAGCCTCTGTCATGTTAAAGGACCTCGCAGGAGGACTCCGACTCATCAAACCCATCCTGCTGCATCACATTAAATATTGATAGCAAAATATGCAAATGTTGTATTGATCCTTTCAGGAAAAGGGCAAGATAATGGGAGGTGGATGATTGATATGGGACTCACATTTTCAGCAGCGTATTTGTCACTGCCTCGTGCTCCTGCGGTGTAAAATACCAGATCTCATTTTTGTTAAATGCTTGATGTCAATTGTTGCTTCAAGTCTCCCGATTTGGTAAAATATAGCGGAGCTGAGAATGTCACGTGTAATGTGCTAGAGCTAGGATTGTCATTGTGCACTACGTATGGTCACACCACAAAGGGTAAATCAGAAGGAAAACCTACTGTATAATTGGAAAACTATTAATACCAAAAAAGATATAACTTAAAGAAGACCTCTCTTGTAACACCAGCGTCCCTGCACTGCCCTGCTGCCTCTGCTCTGCTGGGGCGCCAACATGCTCGCCACCTCAGCTGGCCATCTGTTTCCTCTCCTGCTCCGTCCAGGGAGCTTCCTCCATCTGAGGTCTCCAGGCTCCAAGTCTCCTGGCAGGATTCTTAGGGTGCACACTCCTCTTAAAGGAACAGCATATGCACCCTAAAGTTTCTCCAGCATATGGCTGGGAGTTACTGAATGTTTAAGGCACCTTCCCCAATGGGGATATGCCAGAACAATTAGGTTCCTAGTGGGTTCTAGTCCCCACTAGTATACATTCCACAAAGCCAGGCTCAAGTAAAGACTCCTGCTGGTTGCTCCGACTCTGTCCTGCAAACCTCAAATAACGACTCCTGCTGGTTGCTCTGACTCCATCATGCTAACCTCTGGTAGTGACTCCTGCTGGTTGTCCTGCAAGCCTCAAGTAAAGACTCCTGCTGGTTGCTCTGACTCAGTCATGCTAACCTCTGGTAGTGACTCCGGCTGGTTGTCCTGCAAACCTCAAATAAAGACTCCTGCTGGTTGCTCTGCCTCCATCATGCTAACCCCTGGTAGTGACTCCTGCTGATTGCTCTGACTCTATCCTGCTAACCTCAGGTACTGACTTCTGCTGGTTGTTCTGACTCCATCCTGCTAACCTCAAGTAACGACTCCTGCTGGTTACTCTAACTCCATACTGCTAGCATGCAGTACAGATCCTTCTTGCAGTTATCATTCTGTCCTGTCTGCCATTCTGTACCAGCATCCCTGACCCTCCGTTCAACTGCTGCAGTACCAGGGACTGCCCTGGAGTGGTACCTAATTTATACTAGGATTGTAGGCCATCCTTACCATTTTAGACTCTGGTTAATACCTGGTAGATACTTAGTCACACCCCTTCAGGGTAAGCCAGGTAATAGCAAAGTGGGTTCACACCTGCCAGTGTAACAGCGTAACCATAGTAGTTCCCATGATACTTGAGCTGTGTTCTGGGGTGACGTCACTGACTCATTGCTCACACAGCCGCAGCTCTCCAGGCTTTCATTCTGTGGTTAGAGGCCGTGATGACAGGATGTGTCTTCTTTACCGTGGCGTCTAATGCAAAAGAGCTGAGATTGCGATGTGGGAACTTGTGGTGAATTATCATTGGAGGGTATGTTGTTAGGGCTTTTAATAAATGGGTAAATGAGGGTTGTCAGTGTCTTATTTCTAATAAAGATTTTTTTCTGTGTTTTATTTCTAATAAACACATTTTCAGTGTTTGTTTTATTAACTATTTACTTACTGGATTGGTAATGGGTGGGAATCAGAAAATGCCTTACATTACCAATCCAGGGCTTAATGACAAGCTGTCAATCATCAGCTGTCATTAACCCCTTAATTACCCAGGTTGCCACCAGCACCGGGACAACTTAAAGAGCTGGGTAAAGTGCTTGGAATTGGCGCTTTTAATGAATGCACCAAATTCTGTGGTGGATGTGGACTGCTCTTCTATAGCGTGGGGGCCCAATATCTAAGGGCCCCCACCACACTGAGAATACCAGCCCCAACTGCCTAGTTTTACCATGGCTGGGAATTACAAATAGGGCAAAGGCCATGCATTTTTTTGTCAACCAAGGTAAAACTAGGCAACCGAGGGTGGCAGCCCGCAGCTGTCTGCTTTATCTGTGCTGAGAATGAAAAATACAGTGAAGTCCTATGCATTTTTTTCCATTATTTATTTATTTTACACACATACGATGGCAGGTTGGTTGCCATACATACATACACACACTAAAGTGTATGGCAACCAAGCACAGACACTGGTACAGATTGTAGGAGCACAGTCTGATTACAACAGCCAATCACAGGGGCTCTCATAGAGAGTGAGCATCTGTGATTGGCCATTGCTGGATAGTGCAGTGAACATGCATAAATCTTAATGGGTGGATGCCAATGCAAAGAGTGGGAGAGCAGGAGACTGGTAAGCTCAATCTATCTATATTTACTAGTATGAAATCTTTAATATTTTCTTCTGTTGTTTTCTTATAGTGAAAATTCTGGCTGTAAAGTAAATAAAAACATTAATTTTAAAATATTGAACCCCTTAAAACGCTATCCTAATAATTTCTCACAATGTGCTTTGTTACTTCCGCACGTATAAAGCTTCTTCCATGTAAGTAAAGTTTAAATAATACATTTAGCATTTTGTCTTAAGAGAAAGGTACAGTACTAATAAATCACAAAGGGGCTCTGGGACTACCCGGTGACAAATCAACCACAACACCGCTCCCCGGGACACAACGAAATAATGAATTTGAAAATTAATTAGACAACTAATTGTTTACCCTAAAGGAAATATTGTGCGGAGCAAAATAATTCCAAAGAGATCTTTCAGACAGGTTACATTATGTCTCTACAAATTAAAAATCACTGGGGTGTTTCTTTGATGTTTTTGTCCCGGCCCGGCAGATATTTCTCTTGATCTTCTGACGGGAGAGGGGAGAGAGCTTGAATCATTTCAAATTTCTATGAAGAATAGAATAAATTTGAAAAATAGTGATATTTTTGCATAGAGTGCACAAATTCTGAAACAAAATTTACATGTACAGCATTGAAGTGTGAATATATAGATAGATAGACAGATGGATAGATTGATAGATAGATAGATAGATAGATAGATAGATAGATAGATAGATAGATAGATAGATAGATAGATAGATAGAGATAGATCTTCATCAGAGGCCGCAGTGAAGAACAAAGCTCATATCCCGGCAGCCTCTAAACACTGAATGAATGAGCCACGATCTGTGGCCTGGTAACTCACTGAGGTTGCCCGAGGACAGCTCAGGTAGCCTTGTTAACCGCTAACCATAGTGGCTACCATGTTTACCTGAGCTCTCCTCGGGCAACCTCAGTAAGTCACTGCTTACCAGCTCTGTGGGTCATTCATTCAGTGTTCAGAGGCCCGAATTTGAATATGGGGATATGATGCTTTATATTTTACCATGGCCACTGATGCATCAAAGCTGAGAGATGCATCATGGCCGGTCGAGAGAAGATGACACAGACAATCGAGAATGAGTTTGAGGGAGTAATAAAGATGGACTTCCCCACCATCATCATGGGTGATTTCAACATTCCCATTGACACCCCCCACCCCGCTGCCTCTAGACTCCTATCACTGACCACCTCCTTTGGCCTTTCCCAATAGTCCTCCTCAGCCACCCACAACGATAGCCACATGCTAGACTTTGTCTTCACCAGCCTCTGTTCCCTCTTCCCTCACTGACCTCTCACACTCACCCCTCCCCCTATCTGACCATAACTTGTTGACCTTCTCCTCCCTCTCCCATCCTACCACACTTTCCCCCTCTCTGGAAACTCCCTTATCCCTGCAGAAACCTTAAACGTATTGATTTCCATTCACTCTCTAAGTCCCTCCTCCCACTCAAAGACTTAGCTACTTCTCATGACGCTGACGCCACCCTCTACAGCACCACACTCACCACAGCCCTTGACCAGGCCGCCCCCCTCTCATACAGCAAAACCCGCGCACACAGACAACCCTGGCTCCCCACCCTGACTAAAAATTTGCGACGGGCGTCCAGGGCGGCTGAGCGGAGATGGAAGTAATCCCACTCCGCAGAGCACTTTGCCATGTACAAACAGTCCCTCACTAACTTCAAAGGCCGTATTCACAGCCGCAAAACAAGCCTACTTCTCTTCACTAATAACCGCCCTATCCCACAACTCCAAACAACTATTCAAAACTTTCAACTCTCTACTCCGTCCCCCTGCACCTCTTCCCTCTCATCTCTGCTGACGACTTTGCTGCCTTTTTCAAACAGAAGATCGACAAAATCAGAGAAAGCTTTGATCCACTGTCCCTTCAGCCCTCCCCCATTACCACCTGACCCTCTTCATCCAAAGGAAGCTTCTCCACCATGACAGAAGATCATCTCTACTTCCTTCTGCCACGATCACACCTCACCACCTGTGCCCTCGACCCACTCCCCTCCCACCTCATCCCGAACCTCACTGCAGTCCTCATCCCTGCCCTAACCCATCTCTTCAACATATCGCTCCCTACCAGTGTCTTCCCCTCATCCTTCAAGCACGCCTTGATCATACCCATCCTCAAAAAAACCTCACTTGACCCTGCATCCATCTCCAACTATCACTCCATATCTCTTCTCCCCTTCGCCTCAAAATTACTTGAACAGCACGTCTATTCTGAACTGTCCTCCCACCTCTCCTTCTGCTCCCTCTTTGACCACCTACAATCCGGATTCCAATCCCAGCACTCCACCAAAACAGCCCTAAACAAAGTCACCAACAACCTGATTACCACCAAGAGCAAGCAACACTACTCCGTCCTCCTCCTACTCAACCTATTTGCCGCCTTTGACACCGTTGACCATTTCCTCCTAATTAAAACTCTAGAATCTCTTGGCATCACTGACCTACCCCTTTCCTGGATCTCCTCGTACCTAACGGACCAGACTTTCAGCATCACCCACTCCCACACATCCTCTTCATCCAACCCCCTATCTGTTGAAGTTCCCCAAGACTTGGTTTTGGGTCCACTACTCTTCTCCATCTACACCCTTGATCTAGGCCAACTCATTGACTCCTACGGCCTTCAAAACCACCTCTACGACGATGACACCCAGATCTATCTGTCTGGGCTTGACATCACCTCCCTACTTTCCAATGTTTCACAATGCCTGTCCGCCATCTCATCCTTCTTCTCTGCTCGCTTCCTAAAATTGAACATGGACAAAACCGAGTTCATTGTCTTCCCCCCAAGTTGCCTCACCCCCCTACCAGACCTTTTCATCACTGTCAACGACTGCTCACTCTCGCCAGTGCCCCACACCAAATGCCTCAGGGTAATCCTCGACTCTTCCCTCTGCTTCAAGCACCACATCCAAGCCCTCGCCACCACCTGCCGACTTCAACTCAAAAGCATGTCACGAATCTGCTCTTTCCTTGACCACGACACTGCTAAAACACTTGTCCATGCTCTCATCATCTCCCGCCTTGACTACTGCAACCTCCTGCTCACCGGCATCCACCTACCTCCATCGCACCTCTCCAATCTATGCTCAATTCCGCTGCCTAACTCATCCACTTGTCTCCCCGCTACTCCCCTGTCTCCCCCCTCTGCCAAGCCCTTCACTGGCTCCCCATGATATACAAAGCCATCCACAACCTGTCCCCCCCCATACATGTCTGACATGGTCTCCCGATACCTACCCTCACACAACCTGTGTTCCTCCCAAGTGCTCCTTCTCTACTCCCCTCTCATTTCCTCCTCTCACAATCGCATACAAGATTTACTCCTGTGCAATCACCATACTCTGGAACTCTCTCCCCTACCATATCAGACATTCGCCTACTCTGGGAATCTTCAAGACAAACCTCAAAACCCACCTCTTCCGACAAGCCTACAACATGCACTGAGACCTAGTTCACCACACCCTCACACATTTGGCATTTCCCCCTCCCGTCCCATGTAGACTGTGCGCCCTCGTGGACAGGGTCCTCTACCCTACTTTATCTGTACGATTTGATTGTCCTTACTTAATGTATTTGTCCTCGTCTGCCCTTCCCTATGTAAAGCGCCATGGAATCTAATGGCTCTATATAAATAAATAATAAAAGTAATAATAATGGAGTCCAGATAAGTTTTTGTGTTTTTAATAAAATATTTTTTCTATGTGTGTTGTGTCTTCTTTACTATTTGAGATTCTTAATTGCCGGGTCTAACATTGGCCTGACATTAAAAATCTGGGGCTTAATGCCAGCTGGCAATATAAAGCTGACATTAACCGCCACCAGGGCCACTGGAAGAGCTGCATAAAGCTCTTAGAAATTGCAATATGATGAATGTGCCATTTTCAGGGGTGGCTGAGAGCTGCTATTCTTTAGCATGGGGAACCCTTAAACAATGGGTCCTCACACCGCTGAGAATATCAGCCCCCATCTGCTTAGTTTTACCTTGGCTGGCAATCAAATATAGGGCGGAGCCCTATGCATTTTATTTTGGCAGCCAAGGTAAAATTAGGCAGCTGAGGGTGGCACCCTGCAGCTGTTCACTTTATCTGTGCTAGACTGAAAAATACAGTGAAGCCTACACGTTTATTTTGTAATTATTTATTTTTTGAGCACACTATTATGGCAGGTTGGTTGCCATACACTAATGTGTACAGCAACCAAGCACAGACACTGTCCATATTGTGGAAATGCGGTCTGATTGCAACAGCCAATCACAGACACTCTGGTTCTCTTCCTATCTTTCCAATCACTCTTTCAGTTGATCATTTGCTGTCTCCACTTCCTCTCCACTTCCTCTCACTATTGGGGTCCCTTAGGGTTCAGTCCTTGGCCCTCTCCTCTTCTCTCTCTACAAGGCTCTTACTGGACAGACCATCAGCAGATTTGGCTTCTAGTACCACATTTATGCTGATGACACACAACTATATACTTCATCCCCTGACCTTACCCCCACTGTGTGGCACCCCTGCGACCAGGGTGGCCACAGGTAAGAACTGCAGCCAGGAGATAGAGACAGTTTTCTACAAACACCTTCATAAACACACCCACAGACACAAGACCCAACCCGGAGCCCAGGACTCTAGGCGGGCAAGGGGTTTTAGGGCCAGTCACAGTGGGTGGGACGTAGTCAAGGTGACGGACCGGGTACATAAGGGGAACACCAGTAAGTAGTAGTCAGTAGGCCAGTGGGTGCCGAACAGCAAAGACCGAGTAGGCCAATGGGTGCTGAGCAGTAAAGAGATAGAACAGCAGAGTGAGCAGGAAGAGACTTCCCTGAAGGTTTCGGGCTTCCTGGAGGCGCAGAATCCTGAGAGGCCTACGCCCCTGGAGGGAAAGTCCGCTCCACAGCCCGTAAGCAAAAGGAAGGGGAAAGACCGGGACCAGACCTGTACAGCTGGGCCAGCGAGGAAGATGGCAGCGGTGCCAGAGGACGACCAGAAGGAGAGGATCCCCAATGTACGCCGTAGTCACACGGGTAGGAAAGAGCCTGGTGATCCCCTGAGAGAGAGTCGGCTCTGAGGTGACCGTGGCTACAAGCCGGATCACAGACATACCAACGGGGAGTTCAGATTCCAAGTCTGTTCTCCTAAACACACGTGCAGGAGGTACAGTGACATATAGTGCTCAGAGCTTGCTAGCCACAAATAGGGAGAAGCCAAACAAGAACCTGAGTCACATACCATATAGCCCACTGGGGAAGAGAAGTTAAGAAGAGAGATTATCCACAGCACCCTGTGGAAAGGGAATCCTCTGGGTTCCTCACCTTTGGGGGCACGTCCTAAGCCAGGGAGATCCACCCAGCTATAGCAACAATCAAATAAAGGAAAGAACAGCGCCTCACAAGCTGGTAGCTTAAATCTTCACAACTTTATTTCATCCACTACAGCACAACGTTTCGGTTAAAGAACCTTCTTCAAGTGCACTTGAAGAAGGTTCTTTAACCGAAACGTTGTGTTGTGGTGGATGGAATAAAGTTGTGAAGATTTAAGCTACCAGCTTGTGAGGCGCTGTTCTTTCCTTTATTTGAGAAGTTAAGAGGAGTCTGAAAGGAATCCAGAAAGGGAAGGGTCTAAGGCAGGAACCTGGCTGCAGGGTAGTAACTGGAAGTGTGGAGTTTAACCTGTAAGAGGCTGTACAACTTTGTGAACTGTGAACTGTACTGAGAAGAGCTTCAGTAAAACCCGGTGAACCCTGCCAGTGTCTCCAGTGCGTGATTCCCTGCATGTTATATTATTATCCACCCTGTCAGGAGCAGACCGACCCACGGCGGGCTCATCCATCCGGCTGCAGCACAATCCATTCTCCTGGCAGAGGCAAGCAGCAGCAGCGGTCCCCATTGACCGCAACCCATGGGTGGCGTCATGACAATCCCAGTAAATAACCCCTTTTACTTGTGGGCTTGGGGCATGGTGCAGACCAAGACCGCCGTGATAAGCCCCGTGATACCCTGGTCCGGTACCGAGTACCCTGTCCCAGTGGGCTCCACAACTGTATTACAGAATACCAATGACTGTCTAACTGCAGTTTCCAATATCATGTCCACTCTATACCTGAAACTCAACCTTTCCAAAACTGAACTTCTTATGATCCCGCCCTCCACTAATTTCCCTAAATATGACATCTTCTCGGTGTGCGGTGCCACGATAGCGCCTAGGCAGCAGGCTCGATGTCTGGGTGTTATGTTTGATGCTGATCTTTCATTCACTTTCTATATACAATCTCTCACCCACTCTTGTCACCTGCAACTGAAGAACATCCCTAGAGTTTACACCCTTCCTCACCATGGAAACAACTAAAACCATCACAGTGGCCCTGATCCCCTCTCACCTTGATTATTGCAACTCTCTATTAATTGGCTTCCCCTCACTAGACTTTCCCCTTTCCAGTCCATCCTTAATGTAGCGGCCAGGGTCACCTATCTGGTTAACCATTACTCGGATGCTTCCGCTCTGTGCCAGTCATTGTGTGGCGCCCCGCAACGAGTGCGTCACAAGAGGGTAATGCAGCCATAAAGGCAGCTGCAATATCCTCTGACTCAGCAATGATCTAGTTAACTTGGAGATCCAACCCAACATGCATCACCTAGAACAGAGGGCCAATCCTAGGTCCTGGTGGGTGGAGTGTTAGGGTAGTGTAGAAAAACACACAATAATCTAGACAGAGAAGAGAATAGTCTAGAACTCGGAGAAGAAGGGTCTAGGACTAAGCTTGGAGAGGAGCGGGAGCTCCGCACCCCGTGCGGGCCCCTGGGCCGTCACCGGTCGGGTGTCAGCACCTGAGGCCTTAACCACCGGGATTGGGCATTATCTACACGGGTTCCCAAAAGACTCCCGTGCCCACAACTCACAGCCGGTTCACTGGTACCGAAGCTGGCAGCAGTTCACCTCTGCCACGCGAACCAGAAGAGTGGAGGACCAGCTTTACAGGAGCACCCCACCACCAGCCAGTTTCCAGTCGTCTAACCAGTGGTGTACCCACTGAGGGATCCAAGGCTCCCCAAAGCATCCAGAACGTACATCATGGATAGGGCATTGAAGCAGCCTCCCCGTACCCGACCTGGTATTCCTGGGCGACACTGGCAAGCAAGTTAGGTAGAATGGAGGAACACTGCGGATCTCTAAGGGACACTATCACTGCTGAGTCCACCCGGTCTACTACTCAACCACTGTATACCATGTATTGCTGACTGGTTACAGTAAAGACCCGTTATAGAGACTTTCTGTGTCTGTGCTTCCTTATGAACTGTCCGTCCGCACTAAAAGGTAACCGCAGCTGCCGCACAACATCTTGAGCAGCTCCAGCCTCCGGGGATCACCGCTCAGCCTGTGGGGAGCGTAACATCTTGCTGCTATCCATCCCCCGGGGGCTCCGCAGCGTCGGTAGCCCTTACCGAATCTACTTATAGGTGGCGTCACGAATAAATTAAAAAACCCCTTTAATCTGTTCCACCAAGACGTCTTCATTTTGATCTGCACTACACCGGGCCCCACTACCGGCAGGCGCGGTCCACCCGTGACAAGGAGGGAAGAAGAATCGCCTGTCTAAACCGGAGTCCCGGCCGCGGTGAGTCAATTGCACTAGCTGCCTATACACTATCGAATCAAATTCAAATTGCTTGTTCTCACCCACAAAGCTCTCCACAGTGCAGCACCTCCCTACCTCTCCACTCTCATCTCTGTCTATCAGCTGACCCGTTCTCTTCGCTCTGGGAGCGACTTTATCTGCACTAAGCCGAACCTCCAATTCCCGGCTCCAAGACTTTTCCCGAGCTGCACCAACTCTCTGGAATGCTCTACCCCAATAAATCAGGACCATCCACAACTTACTTAGATTCACTAAAAACACATCTTTTTACGGCAGCCTATCATTCTCCCTAATCAGAGTCATTCAGACATAGGTTATCCACTACGTCCCTGAACATAACTGTTAAATTCCATCAGACCCAAAAGCTCTACACAGACTGGCTGGTGGCCACTTACTCCGCTCTCATCTATTCCACAACCTCAACATGGCTGGACCATGATTGTAAATAAGCCCCTGTACTTTGTGTCACCCCCACCTTATTGTAGATTGTAAGCTCTTGCGAGCAGGGTCGCCATTATTTTTTGCTGTTTAATTATTGTGTTTTCCAAAACTGTTTCTTATGACCGTTTGTATATCAATCTGATTTGTTAAGCGCTGCGGAATATGCTGGCGCTATTTATATAAAGATTATTATTATCTATTTAGCTACAAACGCAAAATAACGCATGCTAAAGATATGTACAAATCTGTTCCATAACATTATATTGCATTTCTAATACAGTCCAATGGAAAAAACAAATGTTTTTGTCCGTTTTCTTTACCGGACAGAACAACATGGTAGTCTACATTTGCAAAAAAAAACACATACTTGTAAATGTATGCCCACTCTGACATGGGTTGGTATGCGGTCGATGAGTAGACGCCAATGGATGCGTTCAACATTCTGTTACATTATGTTTGTGCTTGTTTCAAACAGATCCATTAAATGGACAGCAAAAAAACGCAACTTGAAAGCATCAGGTTATGGGAGGGGGACTATCAGGGGGTGGAAATGTTGATGATTTTCCAGAGGGGGAAAGTAGCCATCATAATAAAATGGTAGAGTGGAAATATTTTATCATAACTCATCTACACTGTATGTAAAGAGACCCCGGTTGAATGCACATTGACCTTGGTATCTTTTTGATGTTTTTATTTTGAAACGAGTTCATGCACTATCGCCCGTGATTTTTTTCCTCTTTTCTTTTGCTGCTTGGTATCTTTTTGTTGTATATTGTGGATCAATTGTGCATTTGTTGCAAATTTTTCCTATGGTAACTTTTTGATGATAAGTTGTGGATTTTGCAGCAAGTTGCATCAAAATTTGCAACTCCTGAAAGCAAACAACAGCGCTCCCACAGGTCAGACATCACGCAGGAACAGGCGACGGAGCCCAGGGGATTTTTTTTTTAACAAACTGTAAATTTACCATTTTGGAGCGTAGACCGTGATTATCCACAGTAATTATTTTTTCTTTATTTCCAAAAGACAAATTCCTAGTTGTGTAAAGAGCGATTCTAATGCAGGTAGCGTCACCCAAGGTTCAGTGATCCTAAGACAAATTTCCCAATAGGCTCTTCTTGACAAGCAGGTGTCACTCAATCAGTATCCTTCTTACCTCTCCCGGAGGACAGATGGTCTCAGACTGCTTAGTTATTCCTACCTCTTATAGCTGCAGCCCCGCCAGTGCACAACCGTAATACAGATGCCGGTGGAGTCATCAGAGCTTGGGTCTTTGGGGCAATTCTAAGGACACGTCTAGCGCTCATGTATCAATACTGACAATCTATCATTACATGCTGGTGTAAAACACAATGTATCAGGAACCGGTTTGCTGTAATTTAGATAGGACCTGTCCACTCTCCAGACTTGTCTGTTTCAGTAAATACTAGCATTGACCATAATATACCGTAAGCATTCTTCTCCATTTTTTCGGAGATTGCTGCATTGTTCTATTCCTTTGTAATCCCTCATGGAAACATATGAATAGATAATTTGTTGCGGCTGTCAACACTGATTGAAGAGGCTCTGTTCACATGGATTGTTTTTATCATACAAAAAAAAACAACAAATATTAAAAAAGGGACCCTGGGGTATTATAGAAAATTTCAAGCTTACCAAATACTGTATAACAGATATCCATCTGTTGCACAAAGTGCAAAAAGATAGGGGTCCAGGGATATTATAGGAATTTTACAATCACCAAAACAGCGATTTAATAATCGTCAGTCTACAGGATGACAACCAAATATATGATTTATAGCATAAACTTAGAGACAAAAGACAACAGGTAACATCCTTGAAAACAGGTAGTGAAGACGTTCAACTCCTTGGGTACAATGGTCCTCTGCACATAGCACAGAGCATGCTCTCAACGCTCTTAATATGTTTTAATAGATTGCTTCTACTAAAATTGTAAAAAAAAAAACAGGGCCATATTGTAGCACTGCTGAATCAGGAGGAATGGCCAGTCTACTGTCCACCTGGAAGCCAAAAAAACAACAGATAACACCATTAACCATAGGTAGGGGACAAAGCTCAGTTCTTCGTTCTCCATTCTCCCTCTCTGCTAATAGCACATAGCATGCTCACAGCCCTCTTCAATATGCTTTCATAGATTGTGATGCACCCCCTGGGCCTTGGGGTACTCAGAAAAGGGCTTTGATGCTTACGGGGAGTCACAGGGGTTGAGACCCGGCTCCGTGACCCTGGGTATCAATCTTAAAAGGTTCTGGAATAGTGGTTGTGATGCCACCTGTGGTGTTCAGCTATTGTGGACGACGGTGCGGTGTGGGACCTCTGGGGATGACGGGATTGCAGCTATGGTGATATTGCTCCCCATGGGTAGAGCGGTTAACCAGGGCAATCGGTAAAGTCTATGGCGATGGTAGGGCGTTGGGGTGGAGGACTGAGGGCGCAGGATAATGGACAGGCACGCAGTTGTAGTCTCCTTTACCTTTACTGATGTTAGCAAGTTCAGACCAAGGTACTGTCCACAGGAGATGTTAGGGGACCGAGTGCTTGAGAGAAAGTTGGAGATCTCCACACCTGGCGAGTTCTGAGGCCTCCCTTCTGTGCGTCTCTGTGCTGGTCTGAGCTGCCTGTAGCTAAGCTGCGAACCTCTCTCTCTGCTGTTAAGTCTTTGACTTGAATGACCAGCAGCTTGAGCTCTTCCTGGACTTCACTCCTCTGGCAATGGCCCTGAACTCTCTGATGCTGCTGTGTCTTCAGGTGCTGCGGCCGGGAGACTTGGAATCTCCCGTCCTCCGGATTTGGCTGCTGGATCTGGAATCCCTCACAACCTCTGACTCCGATGTCCGCTGCTGACGCTCTGCACTGCAGTGAGCCAGATCTCTGGCTCCACCCCCCAGGCCTTCTTCTCTCCCTCCTCAGATCCGCTCCTACAGGTCCCTCAAGCTGGCTAGTATCTGTTTGGGGATGAGCCTCACACTACTTCAGTCCACAGAATGTCTTCACATCCCTCCTAGGAGCGGAACAGACTAACCAAGCCTCCGAGCCAGAATTTATAGGGGAGGCTCTCGTGAACCTGGGTCAGAGCTCCCCCTTCTGGTCTGGAGTCAGGAAAGGTGTTGTATGCAGTGGGCTTACCTGGTGTGGATACCCCTTCTTGCTTCCAGGCACGATATCACCCCCTGAGGGAGGCAATGACATTGTGGCTACCGGACTCTGGGGTGCCACAAATGCTTTGATTAAAAGTACAAAAAAAACAGGGCCATATTGTAGTACTGCTGAATCAGGAGGAATGGCCAATCTATGGTCAACCTGGAAGCAAAAAAACAACATATAATACCATTGACTGTAAGTAGGGAACAAAGCTTGGCTCTTCTTCCTCCCTCTCTGCACAGTGACCTCTGCACATAGCACAGAGCATGCTCACAATACTCTTCAAAATATTTTCATAGTTTGCTTCTACAAATGGTACAAAATAAATGGGCTATATTGTAGCACTGCTGAATTGTAAAGAAGGGCCAGGTATCAAGTCTACCATCAATCTAGAGGCAAAAAAACAACAGATAACATCATTGCATATGGGACAAAACTCAGCTAATCCTCCTTCCTCTCTGCACAGTGACCTCTGCTCATAGCACAGAACATGCCCACAACACTCAATATATTTTCATAGATTGCTTTTACTAAAAGTAGCAAAAAATACAGGGCCATATTGTAGAACTGCTGAATCAGGAGGCATGGCCAGTCAACCTGCAAGCAATAAACAACAGATAACACCACTGACTGTAGGTAGGTGACAAAACTCAGCTCTTTCTCCTCCTTCCTCCCTCTCTGCACAGTGACCTCTGCACATAGCACAGAGCATGCTCACAACACTCTGCACAATATTTTCAGATTGATGGCTACCAAAAGTACAAAAAACCGGGCCATATTGGAGCCTTGCAGAATCAGGAGGAATGGCCAGATATCAAGTTTAGTAATGGGCGAATCCTAAATTACTCGGAATCGCTTGACTCTAGCGAGTCCGAGCACAGGACTCGCTACTCGTTGCGAGTCTAGCGAGTCCAATGTTAATGAATGGGGAAGCGAGTAATAGCGAGTAGTGTGAGATTTACAAATCGCAGATGTGTCTCGGAAGCTTCAGCCTGAAGCAATCCGAGTTTTGTCATTTATTTGCATTGGACTCGTTTACTTTGTAAGTAATCGCTGGGAAACTTGCACAGATAAGAGAAGAGTCCTGTCTGCTCTGTGCAGCTCCAGGGTCCTAGAGCCTGCCTGCTGCCTGATGTAGCAGTGCTGAGATTGTTCTCAGTCTGCTCATTCCCTGTGCATATACATCTATATCTATGCACAGGGATGAGCAGAGAGGACATCGCGTTTTGGACTGCGTCGGACGGAAGAGGATTTTTTTAATTAAAGATGGAGTCTCTAATGGCTTTTTTTTTTATTTCTAATAAAAAAATTTCTCTGTGTTGTGTTTTTTTTAAAACAATTTAATAGAAATTCATGGCGGTCATGTCTAATATTGGCGTGACCGCCATAAATTTCGGGCTTAGGGCCAGCTGATAATACAAAGCTGGCCCTAACCTCTATTACCCAGCGTGCCACCGCCACCAGGGCCGCTGGAAGAGCGGGGTTCAGCGCCAGAGGATGGCGCTTCAATGAACGCGCCATCTTCTGGGGCGGCTGCGGGCTGCAATTTGCAGCGGGGGGTGCCCAGAAAGCTTGGGCATCCCTGCGCTGCGGATTCCAGCCCCCAGCTGCTTAGCTGTACCTGGCTAGACATAGAAATTGCGCGGAGACCCACGCATTTTTTTGACTCCGACTCCGAGACGACTCCGACTCCGAGACGACTCCGACTCCGACTCGACTCCGAGACGACTCCGACTCCGAGACGACTCCGACTCCGAGACGACTCCGACTCCGACTCCGAGACGACTCCGACTCCGACTCCGAGACGACTCCGACTCCGAGACGACTCCGACTCCGAGACGACTCCGACTCCGACTCGACTCCAAGACGACTCCGACTCCGAGACGACTCCGACTCCGAGACGACTCCGACTCCGAGACGACTCCGACTCCGAGACGACTCCGACTCCGACTCCGAGATGACTCCGACTCCGAGACGACTCCGAGACGACTCCGACTCCGAGATGACTCCGACTCCGAGGCGACTCCGACTCCGAGGCGACTCCGACTCCGAGGCGACTCCGACTCTGAGACTCCGACTCTGAGACTCTGACTCTGAGACTCTGACTCTGAGACTCTGACTCTGAGACTCTGACTCTGAGACTCTGACTCTGAGACTCTGACTCTGAAATTCATTAAATAATAAAAAAAAATGCGTGGGGCTCCGCGCAATTTCTATGTCTAGCCAGGTACAGCTAAGCAGCTGGGGGCTGGAATCCGCAGCACAGGGATGCCCAAGCTTTCTGGGCACCCCCTGCTGCAAATTGCAGCCCGCAGCCGCCCCAGAAGATGGCGCGTTCATTGAAGCGCCATCCTCTGGCGCTGAACCCCGCTCTTCCAGCGGCCCTGGTGGCAGTGGCACGCAGGGTAATAAAGGGGTTAATGCCAGCTTTGTTATACAAGCTGGTATTAAGCCCGAGATTCTTAATGTCAGGCCACGTTTGACCCAGCCACTAAGAATCTCCAATAAAGGGTTAAAAAAACACAACACAGAGAAAATTTTTTATTTGAAATAAAAAAAAAGCCATTAGGGACTCCATCTTTAATTAAAAAAATCCTCTTCCGTCCGACGTAGTCCAAAACGCGATGTCCTCTCTGCTACATCCCCTGTGCATAGATAGATGTCTATGCACAGGGAATGAGCAGACTGAGAACAATCTCAGTAACAGCAGGAATAGGGCACCGGAGCGTACTGGCTCCCGGGAGCAGCAGCAATCAAGGGAGGTAACAGTCCAGAGGCCCGGCGGTGCCAGCCTAATAGCACAACGTGAAAATCCAACTTTTTAGAAGAAAGACGGCACTCACCGGTGTAGTTTTCGTGCGTTTATTTCAGATCGCACATTACTTGGTGCAGGGAGGGGGACAGTGCTGAGGGGACGACGGCACCGTTTCGCGCTACAATGCGCTTCCACGGGTCAATGACCCGTGGAAGCGCATTGTAGCGCGAAATGGTGCCGTCGTCCCCTCAGCACTGTCCCCCTCCCTGCACCAAGTAATGTGCGATCTGAAATAAACGCACGAAAACTACACCGGTGAGTGCCGTCTTTCTTCTAAAAGTGAGAACAATCTCAGCACTGCTACATCATGTCTGTGACCAGGCGGGCTCTAGGACCCTGGAGCTGCACAGAGAAGACAGCTGGACTCCGCTCGCAAAGAAACAGCAGTTATTTGCGAGTTTCCCTGCTATCACTGGCACAGTAGCCGAGTCTAATGCAAACAATGGCAATCCTAGTTTTGTCAGCGTTTCTGACAAAACTAGGATTGATATTGATTTGCATTGGACTCGTGCGAGTAATCACTGGGAAACTCGCAGAGTACCGAGTCCTGCGAGTCCCTTACTACTCGCCGAGTAACGAGTCCTAGCGAGTAGATTCGCCCATCCCTAATC
The DNA here is from genome assembly GCA_033576535.1 of Allobates femoralis. Classification (NCBI taxonomy): domain Eukaryota; kingdom Metazoa; phylum Chordata; class Amphibia; order Anura; family Aromobatidae; genus Allobates; species Allobates femoralis. Next base: position 35,558,313 of record JARQOC010000012.1, read on the forward strand.
AAGTTCACTGTCAACATAGAGACAAAAAAACAACCGTAGGTAGGGGATGAAGTTCGCCTCTTCGTCCTCCATCCTCCCTCTCTGCTCATAGCACAGAACATGCTCACAACACTCTTCCATAAATTTTCATAGATTGCTTCTACTGAAAGTGAAAAAACACAGGGCCATATTGTAGCACTGCTGAATCAGGAGGAATGGCCAATCTATGGTCAACCTGGAGCTATTCCTCCTCCCTCTCTGCACAGTGACCTCTGCACGTAGCACTGAGCATGCTCACAACACTCTTCAGGAGATTTCTATGATTTGTTTCTATTATATATTTTTTTTTAATTTTTAGTTGTTTTTTTTCTTATAGGATAAATGGTTTTAAGTGACTAAAAAGTAATCCCCTACACAATCCAAACTGACAGCGGTGGTAGCGGTCCCGGTTCTTGAGTAGCGCCAAAGGGCACAAGTAGCTTTTCATGATTAAGTCGCTCATATTCTCACTTTTGATCCCGCTATATATTAACCCTGTTAAACATTCTAACCGCAGTTTAGTGATTTAATAATCTAGAACGATTTCCACTGTGACCTTAAGACGTGCTCTGAGACTTACCGGGAAAGTAAGACCCTTGCTGTTCAGATAATACTGTCAAGACCTGTACTCGGATTGAAAGATAGCAATCAGATCTGCTACAGACCATATTGCGAATTCTGCTCTCCTCGGCGGATGATGATAACATCAAGTCAGGACGGAGAGGTCACATCATACAGGTGCGCCGTCTAGTTCCAGCACTAATCAACTGGTAGATTGGGTGCAAATGTAACTTTCATGCCTGTTCAAGTTGATTATATGGAGACTAGAGGAGATGTGCAGTCAACCAAAGGCCGATTCAAATCAGAGTCTGAACCGGAGAACAAATCAGCTACATATCAAATGATACAAAATCCATCATCATCTACAACACAAAGAATCATCGTGAACAATGTCGTGTGGATGTTATTACTTATTACACAATGTTTATTACTATTACGTCTTATTTTCTCTTGATTATTATTGTTGCAAGGTTGATTATTTTTATTCATATTTTATTGTGTTTTTTAATGATGTTTTAAATGAAGTTATGCCTGCTTTATTTTAATGGTAAGTAAAATATATACCGTATATACTCGTGTATAAGCCGACCCGTGTATAAGCTGACCCCCCTACTTTTGCCCCAAAAATCTGGAAAAACCTATTGACTCGTGTATAAGCCGAGGGTGGACCCCAGCACAGGTATACAGCCCCCAGCAGTGTGGTATACAGGTTCCCCCCAGTGGTATACAGGCCTCCCCAGTGGTAGTATACAGCAGCCCCAGTGGTAGTATATAGCATCCCCAGCAGCCCCAGTGGTAGTATATAGCATCCCCAGCAGCCCCAGTGGCAGTATACAGCAGCCCCAGTGGTAGTATATAGGAGCCCCAGCAGCCCCAGTGGTAGTATACAGGAGCCCCAGCAGCCCCAGTGGTAGTATACAGCAGCCCCAGTGGTAATATACAGCAGCCCCAGCAGCCCCAGTGGTAGTATATAGGAGCCCCAGCAGCCCCAGTGGTAGTATACAGGAGCCCCAGCAGCCCCAGTGGTAGTATACAGCAGCCCCAGCAGCCCCAGTGGTAGTATATAGGAGCCCCAGCAGCCCCAGTGGTAGTATACAGGAGCCCCAGCAGCCCCAGTGGTAGTATACAGCAGCCCCAGCAGCCCCAGTGGTAGTATATAGGAGCCCCAGCAGCCCCAGTGGTAGTATATAGGAGCCCCAGCAGCCCCAGTGGTAGTATAAAGCAGCCCCAGCAGCCCCAGTGGTAGTATATTGCAGCCCCAGTGGTAGTATACAGCAACCCCACTAATCCAGGGCCCCCCCAGCCTTGCTCCGGTCACCTGTAAGGTAAAATATACTTATCACTGTCCCGCTGCCGTCCGCGCCCGCATCTGCCGACATCCCGATCCTCCATCTTCATGCGTCTTCTTCCGACTTCCTGTGTTCGGCACCGGCAATGACGTCATTGCCTGCGACGAACAGAGGAAACCGGAAGAAGACGCATGAAGATGGAGGATCGCGGTGTCAGCAGCGGGCGGGCGCGGACGGCAGCGGGACAGTGATAAGTATATTTTACTTTACAGGTGACCGGAGCAAAGCTGGGGGGGCCGTGGATTACCGGGGCTGCTGGGGCTGTCGGGGCTGCTGTAGTGCCGAGGCTGCTGCCGTCACTGACTCGTGTATAAGCCGAGGGGGTAACTTTTCAGCCCAATTTTTGGGCTGAAAAACTCGGCTTATACGCGAGTATATACGGTAATTAGGTATGTATATTTTCATTATTATTTTCTTGTAAGGGTGAATTCGAATGTAGCAGATTTGTTGGCAAAATGTCTTCCACTGTGATAATCATGTGACTGGGGCGTGCACACACCGGTGTGTTACTGCCGAAACAACTCAACTTAAATGTGTAGAACTTATTATCAGTCACAGAAATGTCTGAAATGTCTATAATGTCTATTGTGTGAATATACAATAAAAGTGTCCATGCCTGGGATTGCTGTCAGAAGAATGCTGATTTCCATCCTCCCCCGAGTTACCCCTCCATTCAAATTCAGCTCAGAGTGGAGTAAGCTGCTGTCAGACACCTTTTTCCCCTACAGGCTCCTCCTAGTCCCTCTAGATAACTCTACACTGTCGTCCATGCTCTACTGTTCCCTCCAGACATCTCTGTCTGTGGCACCCCGCAACGAGTGCGTCACAGGAAGGTATTGCATCCCTGACCGAAGATGTAATATCTTCCGTCTCAGTGATGAAATGGTTAAACCCAGAGCTCCACATACCACATGCACCACTTAGAGGTAGAGGGCCAATCAGGTCCCGGAGGGAGGAGTGTAGGTGTAGTGTGTGGGGGAAGTTAGAAACGTAGGAGAGGGGTTGGAGAGGAAGAAGGAGAAGAAGCAGGGACCTGCACAGTGCCGTGCAGCCCTAAAAAAGTAACTTACTGGCAGGGCACCATTAAGCGGTTACCCAGACCGGAAAACGGGTTGCTACGTAGCGGGTTAAAACATACCCGTGCCCAACCTCACTGGACACCGGGTCTGAGGCGAACAGATGTCTACCACTGTTCTGCAGAAACCGGAGTGAAGGAACAGCTTCTTAGGAGCACCTCACTACAGCCGCAACCTAGCCGTCTTGCCAGCGGGATACCCACGATAGGGAAACAGGCCCCTGTACAGCCGGGGGGCACCCCGGTAGGGAATCCTAAAGAAGTCTTCCCCGTACCTCGATCTGGCGCCCTAAGGCGACAACGGCATCCAGAATAGAACTGTTAGATAAAGGAGGGACACCGTGGAGCCCTGGACTAAGACCATTCATCGCTGAGACCACCCGGTCCGGTACCTAAAGACTGTATTCCGTGTACCACACCAATCGTTACAGTAAAGACCAGTTACAGAGGAATCTGATGTCCGTGCCTTTCTTCAGAACTGTTACTAACACTCAGAACTACCCGAGCTGCCGTATTCCATCTAGTGCAGCTCCCGGCCCTGGGGACTCCTGCTCATCCTGTGGGGAGCATCCCATCAAGCTGCCGCACATCCCCCGGAGGCCCAAGTAGCGCCGGTGCATTCACTGGACTCCCACAGGTGGCGTCACGACAAACAAGAAACATCCCCATCCTTTAATTCCCCTCTTATCTGACCACCGGGCCCCAGAGCCTCAGGCGCGGAACCGTGACGAGGGAATCATCGCATGAGATGTGAGCATCTGGCAACGGTGAGTCATATCCACTTCAGCTTCCTCTACTTCCTACAGATACCCCTGTCTACGCCAGGCTCCTCTACTCTCTCCAGATACCTCTACAACCTCCAGGCACCACTGCTCCCTCCCAACATCTCTGTTCACTCCAGGTTCCTTTGTTCCCTCCAGATATCTTAATCCACTTCTGGCTCATCTGTTTCCTCCATACATCTCGCTCCCCTTCAAACACCTCCGTCTCCTCCAGGCTAATGTGTTCCCTCCAGACACTGCTATCCCTTCCAGGCTCCTCTGCATCCTCCAAACATCCCCGTTCCCTCCAGATTCCTTTGCTCCATCCAGATATCTCTTTCCCCTTCTGGCACCTTTTCTCCCTCCAGAGAATTCTGTGGAATCCAGGCTCCTCTGTTCTCTTCAAACATCTCTGTCCCTTACAGGATCCTCTTGTCTCTCCAAACCTCTCTGTCCCCTCCAGGATCCTCTGCTCTACAGACATCTCTCTCCTCTTCAGGCTCCTCTCCTCCATTTGGATGTTTCTGGACCTTCCATGCTTCCCTCTACCCTTTGGACACCTCTGGATCTTCCAGGCTCCTATTCTCACTCCAGACATCTCTCTCCCCTTCAGGCTCCTGTCCTCTATTTGGATGTTTCTAGACCTTCCATGCTTCTCTCCACCCTTTGGACACCTCTGGACCTTCCAGGCTCCTGTTCTCTCTCCAGACATCTCTCTCCCCTTCAGGCTTCTCTCCTCCCTTTGGACACCTCTGGACCTTCCAGGCTCCCCTGCTTCCTTTGTACATCTCTTGCCCTTCAGGCTTCTCTCCTCCCTTTAGATATCTCTTGCTGTCCAGGCTCCTCTTCTCCCTTTGGACACCTCTGGCCCTTCAGGCTTCTCTCCTCCCTTTGGACACCTCTGGACCTTCCAGGCTCCTCTTCTCCTTTGGACACCTCTGGCCCTTCAGGCTCTTCTGCTCCCTTTAGACGCCTCTTACTCTTCAGGCTCCTCTCCTCCCTTTGGACACTTCAGGCCCTTCAGATCCTCTTTTCCTCTTGGACACCTCTTGCCCTTCAGGCTCCTCTCCTCCCTTTGGACACCTCTGGACCTTCCAGACTCCTTTGCTCTCTTTGTACACCTCTTGCCCTTCAGGCTCCTCTCCTCCCTTTAGACATCTCTTGCCCTTCAGGCTCCCCTCCTCCCTTTGGACACTTCTGGCCCTCCAGGCTCCTCTCTTCCTCTTGGACACCTCTGGCCCTTCAGGCTCCCCTCCTCCCTTTGGACACTTCTGGCCCTCCAGGCTCCTCTCTTCCTCTTGGACACCTCTGGCCCTTCAGGCTCCCCTCCTCCCTTTGGACACCTTTGGCTCTTCAGGCTCCTCTCTTCCTCTTGGACACCTCTGGCCCTTCAGGCTCCCTCCTCCCTTTGGACACCTTTGGCTCTTCAGGCTCCTCTCTTCTCTTTGGACACCTCTGGCCCTTCCAGGCTCCTCTTCTCCATCCAAACACATCTGACCACTCCAGATTTTTCCCTCTCCAGACATTTTTAGTGGTTGATTATCTGCTCTGAGAACAAAAGGATCAGGTGTTAGTTACTGCATGAAATCTTATCTCCCCAAACATCAACTAGCAGGGGCGAGTCGGGAGGTCCCCATAGACACTGAACTTTGAACTAGTCTATATGTGGGACCTTAATGGTGAATTCATATTCTGTGTTGCTGATTCTGCATTAAAAATCTGTAGCAATTAGCTGTACAATATTTACGATTCCGGTTTGGCCGAAGAAAAAAAATCACTGATGAAGCTGAGTAATTTTGCTGTGGATTTCTTGCAGTTTGCTTTTAAATCCGCTGAAAATATCCACTTCTCTGCAGCCAATAACCAACTTCAGTGGTTGGGTAAGGATGGTTTCACACTACCGGTTTTTGAATCCGGCGAATGCGGGTAATGCCTGCATCCACCTGGATTCCCCTGGAGTTGTAAAACATGATGCAACTGAATGAACCCGCACCGGTATTACTACTGATCCGTCCCACAGATCAGTGATAACACCTGTGCGGTAGCATCCCGTTGCCTCATGCTTTGATCTTTTTTTACTGGACCCAGTGGAATATGACACACCACCTAGTGGGGCATGGTCTGTAACCAAACCCAGATCCAGATTCCTTAGAGCACCATTACAATTTTACTCGCATTGCACCGGATCTGGGTGTCACCAAAATCACCACAAAATGTGTTTTTGCTTTAGTGTAAGGCAATGGGGCCAAAAATGGATGCGGGAGCATGCAATTTCAGCTGGATTCACACGGATACCAGAAAACGTTAGTGTGAAACTAGCCTTATGTAAGAGAGGGTGGCCATGAACTCCTGCCCCGGCAGAGATCACCGGAGAGGCCTATCCTGGAGCCACAGGGTTACAACAGGTGAGTAAAGTGTAAGGTCCTAGAAATATTGCGGAAGGTTTAATTAGGGATGGGCGAGTCTACTCGCTAGGACTCGGGACTCGGCGATTCTGAAGGTACTCGCAGGACTCGTTACTCGGCGAATCTCCCAGCTTGGACTCGCACAGTGACGAGTCCAATGGAATTCAATGGCAATAAGCTTGACTCTTCACAGATACCCGCTGTCAGCAGCGAGTCTGAGCGAGTCTACGATTCCGAGTCCTACGAGTCTACGATTCCGAGTCCTGTATACTGTATTCGGGAGTCGGACTCTCGAATACAGAATCTGTTATGTTCCGAGTCAGCACAGCGTGCGTGTTAGGTCAGAAATCTTGTGAAGATAGCCAATCATAGTCAGTAATGGCATAGCAAAGTTGGTTGTGTCAGGACTATGATTGGCTGCTGTCCATCGTGATGCCTATGTCATGTATGACAGGCAAGGCAGTATATAAGGCTTGTCCCCACCATTTTGGCCACATTCCTGAGACGATCTGACCTAGTATAGGGAGAGAGAGATATATGCTGGAGCAGATCAGGGATTGTCAGTGTAGGGAAGATTCCTTATATTAACCCAAAAAGCTCTTCTGAGAGCTAGGAGGAGGACAGAGTAGTGCTGTGTAGGCAGGCAGGCAGGCAGGCAGGCAGGGAGGGAAGGAAGGAGAAGCCTTACAGTGCACACAGGACGGACCTCATAGCTTAGCTTACTCACTCAGCTTTGCTAACAGCTGCAGTCAGAGGCTTAGCTGAGGTGTTGTTTCCTTTTTGTTTTTGCACCAGATCGATTTTTGTTCCTAATAAGCCATAGAGCGTTATTTTTTCTGTGGCAGACCAGTGCGTTGCTGCTCTCCTACCTTTAAATAGCACGTACAGCACCTTAGGGAGTGTAGTGTGCGGCTTCACTGCCAAGTGTGAGCGCGCACACTTACCCCGCCAGCAAGTGACGCATACAGCAACACCAAACCACATCTCGGTGGCTGTGCGCACTTAAAACCAATTTTTTTAGGGAGTGTAGTGTGCGGCTTCACTGCCAAGTGTGAGCGCGCACACTTACCCCGCCAGCAAGTGACGCATACAGCAACACCAAACCACATCTCGGTGGCTGTGCGCACTTAAAACCAATTTTTTTAGGGAGTGTAGTGTGCGGTGTGTTTGGACTCGCACACTTTCAGAGACACATCAGCGAGTTGTAAATGTCATTATTCGCTATTACTCGGTTCCCTATTCATTAACATTGGACTCGCTGGACTCGCAACGAGTCCCGAGTCCTTGACTCGGACTCGTTGGGGTCTTGCGATTCCGAGTCTTTTAGGACTCGCCCATCTCTAGGTTTAATAGGTTTTTATAGGAGACTTTATTTGATAAATTTGCTGAAAAAAGATGTGATTGACTGATGGATTTGATTGATTGACTTAACAATCAATTTGATTCAATTTCTGGTTACAAAGATGAGAAATGCAGAAATCCATCATTGATTCCGTCTCCATCTAATTATACGCTAATAAATAATTCACAGATTGGCTTCATAGTGCCATTTATTGCCCGCTACATTATTATGAAGCCATTTCTACAATAATTGTTTGTATTTCTGTACAATATTACAGCAAATGAATATGACAGAATTCGGTTAGGAAATTAGCGATGTATTATCCGCAGCCCGACCTCAGCTGTTCCCAATAGCAACCCGGAGAATGTGGAAGACTCATTAGGCCGCTAAACAGAGAGGGATGCTAATTGATGGATTTACATTTTCGGGGCATCACCTATTTATATAAAAACTCTACTTTGTCTGCTTCATTATTCAGGGAAACACAGGACCATGCTCCATTATCCTCCTGACTTCTAGTGTCATCTCGGCTGAAACATATGAGGGGGAGATGGAGCCCCTGTAATTGGTCTCCAGCTTATTCTGGGCACTTTAATGTGACCTATCCCCCCCTTTTTGCTGTAATTCACAAAGAAAGACATGTCATTCATTTGGGATTTCCAGCTTTTATGCCTTCTTTCTTCAATGTGAAGATGATCGACTTTTACTAATTATTAGCCAACATTGTCAGCATTGGCCGTCAAAGGAAATGATCGGTGTTTGTTAAAGAGCCGATGATGCAACGTATATTGAAACACATGTATAGTCAATTATAGGCCAGCAAATAGAGTTTATTGTCCCAATTCTGCGAGAAAATAGTAGAAGCTACCGCAGTGCGGCAGGGGCCCCACTAACCTACTGGGCCCCTGTGCAGCTGGATAAGTAGGCAAGGTATATCTGGCCCTCTATAGTTGTATATTATTTTGCAATTTTTGTTTACCTAGTGCCCTTCTGTAACACTGGTCTGTTTGTCCCTTGTGTCCCCAGCATTACTGTGCATGTTAGTGCTCTTACCCCATGCTTCTTCCCTCTATCCAGCTGGGATACTGTTGTCTGTTACTTTTAAGGATGGTGCATGGTTCCCTGCTCAAATGTGTAGTCATGCGTGTGTTCTGAGGTTCTCTGCTGAGCTGTATGACCATCCACGTGTGCGGTCCCTGGCTGCCTTGCTGTGGACGCTATCCACTGGTTGTGAGTCTCTCCTCTGTGTTGCATGACTTTCCACGTGTGTCCAGGTTTGCAGCCGCTGGCAGGTGACCTAGGCCTCGGTTTCTGTGTAATGTATACTGGTGGAAAGTGCTGTGCTCACATTACTTAGCTCTAATCCACTCCTTAAGTACCCATGTCATGCAGCTCTGGTCCGATTCTGCAGTGCTTGCACCATCTTGTTTAGGTCCTTTCCAGCCAGTGTCCGAAGTTTTGAGCCTGATGACCGCAGCCTGGTGCCTGCAGTCATTTCTCATGTCTGGAACCTGATGACCGCTGTCTGGCGCCTGGAGTCATTTCCAGAGCCTGATGACTGATGTCTGGTGTCCAGATGTCCTGTCTGTGTTCCAATGTCTTCCGCCTGGACCTGTGTCCACATGTCCTGTCTGTGCCCAGGTGTCCTGCCCATGCCCTAGATGTCCTGCCCGTGTCCTAGATGTCCTGCCCGTGTCCTAGATGTCCTGCCCGTGTCCTAGATGTCCTGCCCGTATCCTAGATGTCCTGCCTGTGTCCTAGATGTCCTGCCCGTGTCCTAGATGTCCTGCCTGTGTCCTAGATGTCCTGCCTGTGTCCTAGATGTCCTGCCCGTGTCCTAGATGTCCTGACTGTGTCCTAGATGTCCTGCCAGTGTCCTAGATGTCCTGCCTGTGTCCTAGATGTCCTGCCTGTGTCCTAGATGTCCTGCCTGTGTCCTAGATGTCCTGCCTGTGTCCTAGATGTCCTGCCTGTGTCCCAGATGTCCTGCCTGTGTCCTAGATGTCCTGCCTGTGTCCTAGATGTCCTGACTGTATCCCAGATGTCCTGCCTGTGTCCTAGATGTCCTGCCTGTGTCCTAGATGTCCTGCCTGTGTCCTAGATGTCCTGACTGTGTCCTAGATGTCCTGACTGTGTCCTAGATGTCCTGCCCGTGTCCTAGATGTCCTGCCTGTGTCCTACATGTCCTGCCTGTGTCCTAGATGTCCTGACTGTGTCCTAGATGTCCTGACTGTGTCCTAGATGTCCTGCCTGTGTCCTACATGTCCTGCCCGTGTCCTAGATGTCCTGACTGTGTCCTAGATGTCCTGCCTGTGTCCTAGATGTCCTGCCTGTGTCCTAGATGTCCTGACTGTGTCCTAGATGTCCTGCCTGTATCCTAGATGTCCTGCCTGTGTCCTAGATGTCCTGACTGTGTCCTAGATGTCCTGCCTGTATCCTAGATGTCCTGCCTGTGTCCTAGATGTCCTGCCTGTGTCCTAGATGTCCTGACTGTGTCCTAGATGTCCTGCCTGTGTCCTAGATGTCCTGCCTGTGTCCTAGATGTCCTGACTGTGTCCTAGATGTCCTGCCTGTGTCCTACATGTCCTGCCCGTGTCCTAGATGTCCTGCCCGTGTCCTAGATGTTCTGCCCGTGTCCTAGATGTCCTGCCTGTGTCCTAGATGTCCTGCCTGTGTCCTAGATGTCCTGACTGTGTCCTAGATGTCCTGACTGTGTCCTAGATGTCCTGCCTGTGTCCTACATGTCCTGCCTGTGTCCTAGATGTCCTGACTGTGTCCTAGATGTCCTGACTGTGTCCTAGATGTCCTGCCTGTGTCCTAGATGTCCTGCCTGTGTCCTAGATGTCCTGACTGTGTCCTAGATGTCCTGCCTGTGTCCTACATGTCCTGCCCGTGTCCTAGATGTCCTGCCTGTGTCCTAGATGTTCTGCCCGTGTCCTAGATGTCCTGCCCGTGTCCTAGATGTCCTGACTGTGTCCTAGATGTCCTGACTGTGTCCTACATGTCCTGCCCGTGTCCTAGATGTCTTGCCCGTGTCCTAGATGTCTTGCCCGTGTCCTAGATGTCCTGCCTGTGTCCTAGATGTCCTGACTGTGTCCTAGATGTCCTGCCTGTGTCCTAGATGTCCTGCCTGTGTCCTAGATGTCCTGACTGTGTCCTAGATGTCCTGACTGTGTTTAAATGTCCAATCCAAAGTTCTAGTTGTCCAGCCCGTGTTCCTGAGCTGGTCCCACTCGCGTTCCTGCACAGACTCCTCCATGTTCTTGGGGAGTCTCCAGCCCCGTATTCCAGTGACAGCTCTGCCTGGGTTTCCTGGATCTAACCAGCCGGTGTCCTGAGCCGCCCTGTTGGTGTTTCTGTACCTGTGCTCTCTGTGTTCCGCCTGGGTCCCGATGTCGTCCTTTTTCTTTGGTTCAATCCTGTGATGATGTCTGTCCGAAGGTCGGTGTCTGATGTTCTCCTCCTGTGACTGTGCTACGCCTGTGGTCTGAGGGCCTCCTGATATGCCCATGCCAGTTGAACCTGGACTGCATCAACCCAGAAATCGGCAATGCCATCGTCTGACATCCGCCAACTTGAGATGTCCTCCATGCCTAATGTGCAAATCGTGAGCCTGGCATTATCTCTTAGTGTCTTGCATTCTGCACTGTGACTTTATCTTAAGTAAACATTATGTTCCTTTACCTGAAGATGTGCGGTGTCTTTAAAGGCCCTGTCTCACATAACGATCGCTCCAGCGATCCCGACAGAGATAACGACCTGCCGGGATCGCTGGAGCGTCGTTACCTGATCGCTGGGGAGCTGTCAAACAGGCAGATCTCCCCAGTGATCAGGGGCATGGGGGCCACCTCCCACATCGCTGATGTCAGCATCCTCCCTGCTTAGCGCTGCCTGTAAGCAGGGAGGATGCTGGTAACTATGATAAATTGCGGGTATCCAGGCAGCGAGCGCTGCCTGGATACCCTCAGTTTATCATAGTTACCAGCGTCAGGGGAGCGTCAGAGTGGCAGGGGGCAGCGCCCAGAGCAGCTGTACACTGAGAACAGGTACCGCTGCAGCTGCAATCCCCAGCCTGCTCCCCCCTGCTCCTCAGTTCAGCGCAGGTGCCTCTGAAAGCACCCCCCCAGCTCTGCACTCAGGCGGCAGGGTGGGTTAGTTCACCCCTACTGGTAACCATGGTAAACACCGGGTATCTAGGCAGCGTGCCAGCCCTGTGAGGTGACTGATCGCTGGTTTCTCGCGGTCACATGCAGCAATGCGTGCTGACCAGGGGGAAACCAACAATCAAAAAATGACCTGCACCACTTTGCAATGATCAATGACCTCACAGCAGGGGCCTGATCGCTGCAAAGTGTCACACAGACTGACATTGCTGGAGAGATCGTTGTAACGTCACAGTTACAACGATCTCTCTAATGGTATCGTTATGTGTGACTGGGCCTTAAGTCCTGATCTTAACATCTTGCCCACTTGCTCGGCTGTCACACACCCCAGTCACTGCCTTTAACTACTCTGGGCAAGCCCGGGTCCTCCCTGTGGTCCAGTGGGTCCACATACTAGTACCACCTGGGAGGCATACCCCAAGTCACTGTGGCCTGGCAGCGTGGGAGCATAAGCAAAGCTCATCCCGTAGCACCTTCTCTACCCAAGGAAGGAAATTGCCTATGCAAAGCTTTACCTTCAATCTACCAAAATCATTCCACTGTCCACAGACACATCAGGAACATTTTTTGAAGTTCAGACAAAAACTGTGGGAAGAAGATACCAACTTTATGCATAATTTGTCACCATCAAATTTGAACTTAGGAAGGTCTGTGCCTAATTCAGCTCACCCACCGTTATACTAAAATGAACATATGGCACCATATGTATTCATGGTTATATGAATTCAATTTTATAAGCTGCAGTCAAAATATTACTTCCATAATACAGATAAAGAAAGGAGTAGTGTCCATTCACAATAATAAAGTCACCTTTGTGTCCTCTTAGTTACCTACACAAACATTATGATGCCCCTTACTGTCTCCACAAAGTATTACATGTCCTTGAAAACCCCACAAATTATGAAGTCCACTAAGTGACACCAAACAGTATTATGCCCCCTCAGTGCTCCACACACAATACAACATTCCTTCTCGGCCACTATACAGTCTACCCAGCTCGAAGAAGCACATCCAAACAAGAATTAGCCACAGGTTTCTCATGCTGCTTGCATCTCCAGCATTGGTATATGTTTAATGTCTACTACAGTAAAGAAGATGGATTTTCCTTCACAAAAGCCTTCACCACAGTAAGTCACACCCTTAGAAACCCTACAAATTATGAAGCCTGGTTGGTGTCAACACAGAGTAGAATGGCCCTTGAGTTCCCCATACAGTAAAATGCTCCTTCAGTGCCCCCACACAGTATGATGCCCCTTCAGTGCTCCTACACAGTATGATTCCCCTTCAGTTCCCCACAAAGTAAGATGCTCCTTCAGCTCTCCCACACAGTATGATGCCCCTTCAGTTGTTCCACATAGTATTCTGCCCCTTCAGTTCCCCCACACAGTATGCTGCCCCTTCAGTTCCCCCACACAGTATGATGCCCCTTCAGCTCTCCCACAGTTTGATGTCCCTTCAGTGCCCCTACACAGTATGATGCTCCTTCAGTGCTCCCACACAGTGTGATGTCCCTTCAGTTCTATCACACAGTATTAACCCCTTTTGTTTCCCACATAGTACCATTTGTATCTGGCCCCTTAACACCTCAGGACCCTTTGCAGTTGCCATAGCTGCTTTGACAGTGGTAGTAATGCATGATATTACAGACCCTTGTCCTGCTTGTTGGTGCTGCTTTTCCCTCCGGGGTCACAGCTCTCCAGACCTGTCCATCAGTCTCTTCCAATTGCTAAGACTGCACATAAGACAGCTGCTTTCCAATTGGAGGTGGCTGGCGGATAGGTCCGGTCACATGCTCCTCCGCCAGCAGCCACTTGTGGACAGAAGAGCTGTGCAGTCTGTGGGGAAGGCGGCACTTACAGGCGGAGGTGAACCTGTGACATACATTAGTGAGTGCCACAAAATAATGTCCTCTACACATCTGTTAAAATATAAATAAAGTGGACAATCCATCCAATCTCTAGTACAATACCCACAGTGCAATGATTTCAGCACTGACTAGAATGAGATGTCAGTGACAATTCTCTTGCACATCATGTTTTCATACATTTATTTCTTAAATTATTATCATAACCCAATTGTTTTCAAAGGCCTCTATTACATATTAGTTCAGAAAATAATATTTAGTATCTATTTTTTTGATATTTCTTTTGACTAGCGGAGTATGTCAGACACACATTCATTACTAAGCAGGTAAAGTAGATTAAACCGAGTCGGCTCGCCTGAAATCACCTTCTTCAGGTCCCATTATATATAATCGCGTCTGTCACAGGGTTGCGTTCAATACATTTCCAAATTTTAATAATGTTTCCTTTCAGACAGAGCACACTTAGTTGAATTATGTAAATGGATATCTTGATACGAGCATAGATTTATGCTTTATAGGATCTGTCCGGATTTGGGGGTCTGTGACTAGTCACTCGCCTTGGGGCAGTTTGCTCGTCTACCATTTTTAGTCGCCTCTGTCTTATTGCCAATAAATAGGAGTTGACACTTTATAGAAATCTGGTGTTTGTGGAATAAGGAATAACAAAATCTAATAATAAGAAAATAAAAAAAAACATAAAACCTGAGCGTGTGATATAAATTTATAGAACGTCCCATGAGACATTTACAAGGTACAGAATAATAAAGCCATTACTATCAGCTTGCTTAATGGAATGGAAAATGTTTCAAATTATTTAGCCGGTATAGGACATTTAGGTTAAACGTTCCTGACAGTGCTTCAATGCGAGTATAGTTTATCATTTAGAAATAATATTAATTGGACTTCATGGGTGGTCCACCGAGACGGCAAAATGCTAAACAAAGCCCCCAATTTTTCCCAAGTGCATTGGCTTGGTGAGAAAAATAATAGAAATATAATCTACCACTGCGCACTATTGTACCTTATGTTTTGTTTCATCTTTATTATGGCTTTGCCTATTTTTTTAGCTATAATTCAGAAATATTGTTTAGTAACATTAATAATAACTATTATGATTAAAGAACACCTAAGCTTTCAGCAGGATTTTGTATTTCATAATTTGCTGACACTTTAATTTACTGCAGATTGGTGGAGGTTCAAGCTTGATGAAGATCTCATTGTGAGGTTGAAACGTTGCATGAGCAGAATCAAGAAGAAGTAATTATCTCATCATCGGAGGCGCTGTCAGAACTTTATTTCTTCTGGTGGAGGTTCAAGCTTGATCAGGGTCTGGCTGGCCCAGGGGGCAGGAGGGCAGATGCCCTCCAGGCCAGTGGTCAAGAAGCATTTTTTGGGCCACCTGGTCATCTGTCATGTTGGTGTGGGAGGCTGCTCTGCCCCTGAAGCTCACCACTCATGGGCCACTGCTGTGTGCTGAAATTTGCCAGCCAGCCCCTGAGCTTCATAAAGATTTCATTGTGAAGTTGAAACGTTGCAAGATGAAGTAATTATTTCACCATCGGAGGTGCTGTCAGAACTTTATTTCTTCTGGTGGAGGTTCGAGTCCTAAGAGGGAGCTAAAGCTTCGAGTTGGCAAGTGACAGACTCAAAGTCTTAATGATTTAGAGATGATCTACAAAGAGGAGTGGAGCAAAATTCCTCCTGACATGTGCGCAAACCTCATCATCAACTTCAAGAAACGTCTGACTGCTGTGCCTGCCAACAAGCATTAAGTCTTGTTTGCCAGAGGGATCAAATACTTATTTCCATCGGCAAAATGCAAATGCCGTACATTTATATCATTTAGACCAGGGGTCTCAAACTCGCGGCCCCCGGGCCGCAAGCGGCCCGCCACGCTCCCCAGTGCGGCCCGGGGCACCATGAAAGAAAAATGCATGCCCCGGGCCATTATGCATGCAGCCACCGCGGTACCGCTTTATTGTGACTACTGTGACAGGTACCGCCGGCTCAGTTCACACAAGCGCCTTCGCGCCTATACATTCACGGAAGCAGGCGGCCGGTGGACCAATCAGAAGCCGCCTGTGACGTCACAGGAGGCTTCTGATTGGTCCGCCGGCCGCCTGCTTCCGTGAATGTACATGCGCGAAGGCGCTTGTGTGAGCTGAGCCGGCGGTACCTGTCACAGTAGTCACAATAAAGCGGTACCGCGGCGGCTGCATATATAATGGCCCAGGGCATCAGGTGTGTATGAGTGAGTGTTAGAGAGAGAGTGTGAGTATGTGTGAGTGTATATGTGAGTGAGTGTGTATGTGTATAATAGTGAGTGTATTTGTGTGTATAATAGTGTGTATGTGTATAATAGTGAGTGTATTTGGGTGTATAATAGTGTGTATGTGTATAATAGTGAGTGTATTTGTGTGTATAATAGTGTGTATGTGTATAATAGTGAGTGTATATGTGAGTGTGTGTATGTGTATAATAGTGAGTGTATTTGTGTGTATATGTGAGTGTGTGTATAATAGTGAGTGTATTTGTGTGTATATGTGAGTGTATGTGTGTGTGAATATGTGTGAGTGTGTATATGTGTGTGCGTGTATATGTGTGCGTGTATATTTGTATGTGAGTGTGTATATGTGTATGAGTGTATGTATATGTGTGAGTGTATTCCTGTGCCGCCTGTTCATGTCTTTGTCAGTGGGCAAACTTACAAAATCAGCAAGTGATCAAATACTTATTTCCCCCACTTGTAGGTTGTCAACGTTCTTCTAACTTAATAAATGCAGAGTCCAAACCTGTGACACTAACATTAGTATAAAAAATGCTGCTAAAAGCTTGAGGTCATGATTTCCATGACTGAGCAGCAACATGTAAGCCTTAGGCTAGGGTCACACCAGCATTATGGTATGTGTTCAGGGAGGTTCCATTTAAAACTTAGAATTTGGCAGCATTAGCGCAATGTTAAGGAAAGGCAAGACTGTGTTAATGCTGTCAATTCATGCCTATGAATGACGGAAGCCCGCGCGCATTGCAAACGCCAGTATCCACAGGGATAAATTGGCAGCGTTAATGCAGACTTACCTTTCTGGTAACACTCTGCTAATGCTGCCAAATTCTAAGTTTTAAATGGAATCCTGCCTGAACGCACACCATAATGCTGGTGTGACCTTAGCCTTACATCACCAAACACAATACGAAATCTCAGGTGGCTCTGGCCCCTCGTTCCAAAGAACAGAAATGCAAGACATTTTGGAGAACTGTAGGTTCCAATTTTGAAGGACAATCTTAGAAGAATGGCATCTGCAAACTCGTCACTAGTGTTAGAAGGATTAACTCACCTCTTCAGGTGATAAGACATGTACAGTACAGACCAAAAGTTTGGACACCCCTTCTCATTGAAAGAGTTTTCTGTATTTTCATGATTATGAAAATTGTAGATTCACACTGAAGGCATCAAAACTGTGAATTAACACATGTGGAATTATATACTTACCAAAAAAGTGTGAAACAACTGAAAATATGTCTTATATTCTAGGTTTCTTTAAAGTAGCCACCTTTTGCTTTGATTACTGCTTTGCACACTCTTGGCATTCTCTTGATGAGCTTCAAGAAGTAATCACCGGAAATGGTCTTCCAACAGTCTTGAAGGAGTTCCCAGAGATGCTTAGCACTTGTTGGCCCTTTCGCCTTCACTCTGCGGTCCAGCTAACCCCAAACCATCTCGATTGGGTTCAGGTCTGGTGACGGTGGAGGCCAGGTCATTGGGCATAGCACCCCACACCATCACATGTCCTCCTACAGGCTTCACAGTGGGAACCAGGCATGTAGAGTCCATCCGTTCACCTTTTCTGCGTCGCACAAAGACACGGTGGTTGCAACCAAAGATCTCAAATTTAGACTCATCAGACCAAAGTACAGATTTCCACTGGTCTAATGTCCATTCCTTGTGTTCTTTAGCCCAAACAGATCTCTTCTGCTTGTTGCCTGTCCTTAGCAGTGGTTTCCTAGCAGCTATTTTACCATGAAGGCCTGCTGCACAAAGTCTCCTCTTAACAGTTGTTGTAGAGATGTGTCTGCTGCATGAATTCTGTGTGGCATTGACCTGGTCTCTAATCTGAGCTGTTGTTAACCTGCGATTTCTAAGGCTGGTGACTCGGATGAACTTATCCTCCACAGCAGAGGTGACTCTTGGTCTTCCTTTCCTGGGGCGGTCCTCATGTGAGCCAGTTTCTTTGTAGCACTTGATTGTTTTTGCAACTGCACTTGGGGACACTTTCAAAGTTTTCCCAGTTTTTAGGACTGACTGACCTTCATTTCTTAAAGTAATGATGGCCACTCGTTTTTCTTTACTTAGCTGCTTTTTTCCTGCCATAATACAAATTCTAACAGTCTATTCAGTAGGACTATCAGCTGTGTATCCACCAGACGTCTGCACAACACAACTGATGGTCCCAACCATTTGAACATGTTTTTCATTTCAAGATTACCAGTTTGGTGAAGGCTCTTTACTCTACCCCATGGCTCTGCCTAGTGCACAAGGTCCCTATAGACATGGTTGGGTCAGTTTGATGTGCAACAACATACCCGGTCTCACAGAGCCTGGACCTCAACCCCATTTGACACCATTGGGATGAGCTAGGACAGAGCCTATGTGAACATGATCTCTCCGCAACATCAGTTTCAATGCTCTTCTGGATGAAGAAGCTAAAGTTCCCAACAACACCTCCAAAATCTTATTTTTCTGACACTTCAAAATAGGGCCTTTTACATATAGAATATATTACATTTTATTTCTTCTAGTAATGGCAAAACAGACGTATTCTCATTACTAGGAGCTGCCGTGCATTTACTTTAAATTCAGGATTTCTGAAGAGCATTTTCTGTACATTAATTATATTGGACAATATCTGGTTTATTCCATTGTAATTTATATTATATAATATCTAAACTCCAAATACTTCCCCATAGAGAAAATGAAAGTCCTATAGTGCATTATGCGCATAAAAATAGTCTAATCTATGGAGTCTGATACAACAAGTGCAAATCCAGGATGCAATTAGTGATACAATCAATATATTTCAGAAGACGGCCATTTCCTAACTATACCCTGTACATCCATAGATTCAGAACAAGTGAGAGGGGCGGATTCAGCGACAGCAGGGAAGGTTATAAATGCAAATGTCGCTCATAAAATGAAAATGAGTAGGTCTGTCCCTGCAAGCTGCCAACCATGGATCAGGTAGTGGACAAATGAATGGAATTAACCATGAGACTGCCATCTACATTTCTATTAAATCGGCCTGTGCTTCATTGTGTATTACCTCTATAGTCAATAGTTTGGTTCAAAAATGGTATAACAACATCTGTCACAAGTTTCTCCCGTCATTTGGTAACTCTGGATTTTAAATTGAATTAATTTGTGTTGGGCCAGCCAGGGCTAATAGCATTTTCATTGCTAGTAGTTCCAGGTTAATTCATCCTAGCTTGCAGCCGGTGTGTGACCACTCCCCTCCCTTTAAGTAATCACATGAACCATCACCTGATGCCGGTAATAGAACCTTTCTATGCTGACCAGGACGTCTCTTGTGGCTGCTGGTTTTTCTACTGCTGGAGATCTGCTGCTTGGAGTCTTGTCACCTGCAGCCCTGGTATTTAGCTGCAACTATCACGTTTGTTGTATATCCTTTATGTCTTGCTCCCCAGTCTGTCTACCTTCCCTGCATTTTATTACAACAGTGGTGATGTACAGTGCACTCATCGGCCTTTGCTCTGGCCAGGGTGAATAGGGGTGACACCTAGGGACTAGGCATATGATGCAGGTGTGGGGGAAGGACCCACTTAGGGATGTTAGGGGAGCTCAGGGGCAGACACAGGTTAGTGTCAAGAGATGTCCCATCCCCCACTCCTTATCATCAGGGCCTTCCTTCTCACTTTCCATCCCATTGTACCTGAGTGCTGCACCATGCGCCGGACATTCCTTAGTTCGAGTGTTACATAGTGACTGAGAACATGTGTTCGTACACCCGTGACAATTGCAGACATCTAGGAAAGGATTAGGTGAAGCCTGAAGAAAATGACATGAATATTATCCAGCGATGTTGTGGAAGATGATCCGTGAAGAAGGAGTCCAGGACACATAATTGGAGAAAATGGAGTCTATTCAACGCATTTTGAAGCTATCCAGCTTCTCCTTCAAGAAGAAGGTGGATAGCTTTGAAACACATCAAACATATCACATTTCCTCCACTTGTGTGTCCTGGACTCCTTCTTCATGGATCACCTTCCACAGCAGCACAGAACAGTCACATGTTTCAGGTATAATCTCTCATTTTGACGTGTCTGCAGCAGCTGATGTTACTACCTATACAGTACTGTGTATCAAACAACTAAATCACGTGAGCGCATCACTGTTGTCTGTCACCCATTGTTAACTAGTTCAGACCCTATTGCATCTTTACCCAAATATCTTTAAGAAAATGATCCCTGCAGACACACATCAGTGTGCACTGGTAATCCTTCAGCTGTAGTCAGCAGTACAGGGGTAGACAGTCATTTCGATTGGTTGCATTACATCATGTATATGTGATAAAACATGGCTCAAAATAGCCGCAGAACAATAGTTCCTGTGAAACGATTCTTCCGTGCAGTCCATCTCAGACGCAATAGGAGTCACTGCTATGTTTGGTACCCTATGTTCTGAGCTGTCAGTAGTTGATTGACAGCGCAGGATTCCATTCTGGTTCTGTAAGATGCTGGGTTGCTCAGGTGTTCCCTGTTCCTTGTGATTGCTCTGCTACTTTACTGAGCAGCTTCTCAAAGAATACAGCCAGCCATCCGCAGAATCTGCTCCTCCGATTCAGACTATAATACATGGGCAGATGAATTAAAAATCCGCTTTTTAGAACGCGGGTACAGTCACCGATCCATTAAATATGCGGCAAATAGGGCAAGACACCTATCATGGAATGAAGTCCTCTATAAAAATAAAAATTATACACGAGATAAACAAATTCGCTTTATAACCACATATCATGGACAGTTTAGAGAGATGCGCAAATGTCTAGACAGGGCTTGGCCCATTTTGCGGACAAATGCAACTCTCTCAAAGATTCTACCCATACATCCGAGAATTGCTGTTAGGAGGTCAAAAAACTTGCGTGATATGTTAGTGTCCAGCCACTATGATGCCACCAACATCAAAAAAAACCTTGAGTGACTATGGTGGAACATCTTGATATATGTCTAAATGAGGCAGTCCTACTCTGATATCCTGACGCAATAGCTTTTTGTGTGTTAACGCTGAGATTTGCAAGTTAGGAGGAGCTAAATAGCTCCTATCATTACACTTGTGGTCCGGTGACGAGACGCGTCCCCGCTGTTTCCATGGTGCGGTGACGTGGGGAGGCGGCGCTGCTTCTGATTCGCTCGGCCGGTCATGTGACTCACGTGACCGCGTACGCGATGACGCGGCACGTTCCCCACCTCGCGGCTTCTGGGTTGCAGCGTGCACGCGATGGTGCACACCGGACTTCAATCCCCCTGGCTGGCCAGCCTTTTTAAAGCCCCCTCCTCCCAGATTTCGGTGACCCCCTGACGAAGGTCGCCCGAAACAGCTGTCGGGGTCAGTGCCACCACCTGTGTGCCATCTGGTAACACTAAGTAAGATATTTGAGAATTTGAATTAGATGTCAATCATTTTGTTTTGGATTTACATGCTACACCTTTGAGATTCTGCTTTGGCTATTAGAATGTGCAAACTTTGTATCACTGACATGTGGTCATGGAAATGTATTGAAACGGGACTATAATAGGTATGTCCCTATTAGCCTACTTTGCTAGGTTTGTACACATAGGTTGGTATACATTATCTACCCTTAGCAATTGCTTATCATCAAGGGTGGACTTTTTTGCTGTATATCCTATATTACTAACTATATACTATACTGATGTTTGGTCCTAAGTGAGTGGTCACCCACCACCTGTGGGTTGTGGACCCAGGTTCCTCTGTTTCCTACCCCTATCCTATACTGGTTTTAACCTATTACCGTAATAAACTAAACCTTTTGCATGATACAGAGTTGTCGCAAGTATCTTTTTGATTTGATATACCATTTGAAGTGGTGTTTGACTTGCCCCTCTGTGTCTGTCTTGTTCTGATCTTTGTTATATGACCCTGGACTGTTGCTTGCTTTTCAATTTGTCTGCTCCTTGTACTTGATGTGATCTCTTGGTATTTTGACTCCTGGACCGTGACCTGAATATGCCTCAATTCACTCCCTAAATAATACAAGCTCTCCTGGAAACCAGACCCTGGACCATTGCATGACCACATCTCTGTCTACTCCCTGAATACTATGTGCTCTTCTGGAACCTGAACCTGGATTACTTGACTTCCCTGCTGTCTACACTATCTGTATGTAGGAACTGTGTCACACTCGAGCTGTTAGTAGTGATTTGCATGACATCCCGATACACAGAAAATTAACAAAAGCTGCAAAAACAACCACTTCATGAGCCAAAAATCAATGTTTGGTGCCCATTATGAACCCATAATATGCAAGTTCAATATTCTTTGATGGAAAGGTGAACATAGCCATGTACAGGGATTTATTTCCTCAATGGAAATACTTTTATAGCCCCTGTAAAGGGCAAAAGAGTCGTTCTTCCATTATCCTGTATAAACTATATAGGGGAAACCCCCCATGTATACAATCTACACATTTAGTCCATATATATTATTCATGTATGAATGTAAATCTTTGATAATTTAATGACTGATGACTTCGATCACAACATTATAACGAGATTCTTGGAGCTCATCAGCTCCACGTTCATTATGGTGTTTCCCAGCCAAGTAACCTTGTCTAGAGTTTCTATGAAGTTGGCAAAGACAAGAACGGTCATATGAGTGATAATGGTGGCAAATTCAAATGGACTTTTGCCTGCGTAAAAGGGTTGTGTGTAACTATTTTATTACTGTGTGCTTAAAAACTAACAGGCAGGTAGTGGCTAACTACCTGCCTGTTCTACCCATCAGCGGCCTAGAGTGGTCACAGATGGCTCCTGCTGTTTCACGTCAACAGAGCAGCATTTCTTCTACTGGGCTACTTTGTTGACCAGATGTGACTACTGATGTCATGCCGATTGACAGCCACTGCACAACTGCATGGAGTCAGCTGTCAATCAGCATGACATCAGCAGTCGCATACGGTCAGCAGAGAGGAAAAGAAGCTGCTGATCTGTCAATGTGTCATAAGCGGAAGCTGCAGAATCGCCGATAGGGACTGCCTGTGACCACTCTGTGGCGGCAGAGATTGGCACCGGAAACAACAAGCAGGTAGAGAGCAACTATATACACTTGTTATATTGTCTGTTAAGGTACCTTTACACGCCGCCACTGCGTGGTAGCAACTGCCTGGCAATGGGGATTTTTGTGCCTTTTGCCTTGAAATTGCTACGAAATGGCGGCGTGTAAATTGTTAAAGTGATCGGGTTTCTCTCAGTTGAATCGGATACCTGTTTCTGAGCCGTGTTCAAAAACCCAAGGCAACACAAAGGCACAATTGCCATGGTAGTGGCGTGTAAACGGGGCACAGGGATTGAATCACCGTCGCCTAGTGATTTCCCCGGGGTGTGCCACAGCGTGCTGGATACCCATCAGCGATGATTGGTGGGGGCTACTGTGTTTCCATTGGCTGTCCCTTCACAGGGCGCCGTATTTAAAGAGCTATCCATTCACACTCCACAATTGCAATGGCGTGATGTATTAGCCAGCCTTCCTGCGCAGGCTGCCCAATCATGACGCTATTGCGTTGTCCAATCAGCGTGTTAGGTTCACCGAATACACAACTCCGTCACGCCTATGTTTTGGCGGCGCAGAACACGTACGCCCACATTCCCCTACTGATTGCGGAGTGTGAAGGGGTGACGGGATTCAACAGGCAGTTATCCACAGGATCTGTGGGCACATCCAGGGAACCATACCTTCAGTTGACAACGCAATGGTGGCGTGTATATGTGGTATCGGCGATCGTTAGCAACCGTTAAAAACGTGCGCCGGCACGTGCGGTTGATACCGGTTGCTAGGCACAGTGGCGGCGTATACAGGTACCTTTAGTGCTTGTTATGGCTGGCAATCTGTTGTATAAAGCCAATATTAGAGGCCGCCGAAATATAAACCATTTCCAATATTTTTGAGAGCGTCCAAGGTTTTTCAGTTATACCCAACGTAACGTAAAATAGGTTTCACCTCCTCATTAGCGTTGACTTTGCATTGTTTTGGGTGCGCGCATTTATTTCCGTCTTCTCTCTCTTTTCTTCATCAGGTGGTGGTTGGGATTTCGCTTCTCTAATTTACTATGTATAAACAGACTAATAAAATGTACACCTGTTAGGATCAGTGTTAAATCTATTCCCAGCGGTATAGGCAATGCCAGCTGTGCAGCCAGTTTTATAGCGAGATGGATCTGTTCGGCGGTGCTGATATCTAGGGAAGCTTACTCTGATTACTTTGGAAACTTTAGGGCAACAAGAAAAGCCAGATTAAACTGCTGAGACGTCTGATGGTATGCGCGCCTGTTTACAGCCCACCCCTCCAGGCATCTCCGTCCCTCATTGACTATCTAAATAAATATTTCAATCCAGCAGAGAGAATTGGGATTTCACATAAAACAAGTAAGTGTTTTTCGTGTTTTAAACACCCCGGCATAACAGCTGTTTTATGGCTTCCCTATGGATGGAAAATAAATCAGGCACACATAATAAAATGTAGGCACAGATTCCCTTGTTTGGCCTGTATGGTGCATGGAATAATTTATCCACTTTTTACAAACATAATAGACAAAAGCAGCTGCTAATAAATCCTTGGTTTGGGGCATTGTAAAAGAAACAGGTAAAACATATATTTGAAGATTTATTTAAGGAATGACTCCATCCAAAATATGGAGCACAAGGCAAAAAGTGAACCACGACCCATTAACATCGTTCTCTGAAATATCCCATTATGGGCAATATGGGCCCCTAGCTTCTTGGCTGTGCTGATTATTCCTTAATTTACCTTTATAATGGCGCCATGTGTCGAGCTTACCTCGGATGGACGTAATGAAGTGGCTGCCTCGTCTTCGTTAGAGCCACTGGTGGTAAGGTTATTCTTGTGTTGGAAGGCAGCCGCCAGGTACAACTCCAAGGCAGTCACCAGCTCTGCGGCAGATGACCCCAAGGGTCAAACAAGCAGATACGGACTCGGGATCACAGATGGCACAGAGGACAGCAGGTACTCACTGGACTGCTAGAACCGGCTAGACGGTTGGTGCTGGCAGGATGACTAAAGGTGGCCGCTTGGCTCAGGAACAGGTAGGTCCTGAGATACTGGCAAGACTGTAGGTACTGGCAGGATGGCAGGTGCGAATATAGAAACACAGTTTAGAGAACACAGGATACTGGGTCAGGAACTTTGTTGCAAAGGCACCTTTTGAAAGGGGCGGGTGCCCTAAGTATCTAATATCTCCCAGCAATAGGCTTGAGGCATGAATTAATAAGGTGTGCCTCCCTATCAAAAGGAAGGAGGCATGGTCGAGCACCCTAAGCGCGTGCCTGGGGGATCTGGCCCTAGGATCAAAAGGCAACAGTGGCGGCAGGAACTGTGATGGGAACAGTAGCTGCGGCAGAGACTGAAGTGGCAGACACCACAGGATGGCCGGGAAGGTGAGAGCAGCAGCATATTTGTTGGGAGAAGGTAGTGGAGAAGTTAAGGGATGTCGTCGCTGGCATAACAGAGCTTCAAAATGCTAGCATGGGCAAAGCTTTCCAAGGTGAAATGCTGACTACCTGACCCAACACTAGAGGGAACTTACTGTATAATGTTACTGTCTCATTATTGAGAGTAATGCATAAACAATATAGGTCAACAATAGACAATCCGCAGGGTTCCAACCAAGTCCCTGTGCAAAACAGTATATGGGCCCTTTGCAGTCCAATAGCTCCTTATATTTACCAGAATGTGTACAGAAACCTATTGAACCTGCCAGAGTATATTGTTAAAAGAAAAGTAAGTGTGAGTGGTCAAGCTATTTGACCAAGTCTTTAAGGAAACCTGTTTGGGACTTTTATTTTTGGAGGGATCTGTAGAATGGTAGTGGGATGGGTCTCTCCCTCCAGCCTGGGTTTTGCAAAATGCCCATGGCCATGATTGTTATTTAATCCTGAAGCAAAGGACTGTGTGTGTGTGTGTGTCAGTCCAATTTAGGTTGCAGAGATGCAGGTTCTGTGTGAGCCTAACATAGACCAGTACAGGAGTCTTAGGCATTGAAAGCACACCCTGCACCCAAGATTCCTTCAGCAGTGAAGGTGTCAAATGGACTGTAACAGGACAATACATATTGGCAGTGGTTGCTCTTCGGAAATCCAGGTCTGTTCAAGTGTGTGTTATTCTAGAGCGTCATTGCCTCAGGCGTCAGGCTATCCAGAGTTGCTGCCTTACAACATATATTATAATACATGGCCCCTCCTGCCACCCCTCCACCCTTTTGTGTCAAGTCCATATGAGGACTGTGATTTTGAATGATATATTGCCGTTATGTTTAGCATAAGATGTATATAAAATATCTGTGTCTTGGGAGTAGCCTTTCCTTCATTCGTGCTTTTCATTGTCCTGTGTGTGGTAATAAGACAACTACCTGCAGCAGAAGCCTCTCCCCCCTGCCTGGTATATAATAGAATAATGGTGCTGTCACACACCACGATCTGGCCAGCGATGTCGGAAGCGATGCGCGGGTGCCTGCTCGCTTCCGACATCGCTGGCCAACTGTCACACAGCATCGCTGCGGCCGGCGATGTCGCAGCGACGCGGGCAGTGACATCGCTCGCTGCAATGCTGCGGTATAGGCTGGATCGCCGCCGACATCGCTCTGGCGATGTCACACGGCGCGATCCAGCCTTATCGCGGGTCGCCGGTTGCCAGGTTTATGGTTCTTCCCGTAAACCTGTCAACCTGCGACCGGCGATAAAACGCGGTTGCGGCGCTCATTTACACAGCGCGACGTCGCTAGCGATATCGCTGATACGTCACTTGTTCGGCGATGTCGCTAGCGACGTCGCCAAGTGTGAAGGCACGATAAAAGATGACTAAGGCCTTCTCACACTGCTAATGGGGCTCCAACGGCAAAAAAATGGTATTGTTCAGCAGCAGATTTACTATTTTGTTATTTGAAGGATTTCTACAAGACTGATTGTTTCCGGACCATATCGAAACTGCTGCAGACTAATAAATAGTGAGTATGACTATATTTCCAGATGATTGTAATCAGTCCTATCTAGGTTTAATGCTCCTTTAAGAACATAAAATAAAAATATTTGCAACTTTTCCAGTGATGGATTTCAGTAACCATTTCAGTACAAGTACCGTTACTATCTATGTCCTGCTCTATATACATTATATACAGCCAATCAGGGCAGAAGTGCCCGGTACGCTCCTGATTCTGGGAGAGCGGCGGCCCTTCCACTCTGCGTGACATTTCTTTCCAGCCCGCTGTTGATTTGTTAATTTGTCACTGAGAACTCTCCAGATTCCTTCCGCTGATTGGAAGTGTTTGCTCGTCCTCCGCCACATCAGATCGGGACGTTTAGATTGAATTATTTCCTTTTTTCTCTTCTTGCAAATGATGAATTGTCACAGGGAGAAGGAGCATAAAATGTGACAAATTCAGAGATGAAATATTGTTCTTTACTTTTTTCAGCTAATCAGGTTGCCATTAAATTGATTTGATCTTAATTAATAAGGTTTTTTTTACAGAAGAAAAATCAATTATTTCCTATCGGCGTCAACCAGAGCTTCTAGGCATGACTCTCCATGATCTACAGACACAATGAAGGCAGAATGAGCTCTAAATTCACTTCATTATAAAGGGAATTCTTACTGGCCCTTTACTCCCTATTAATGGATTCTGAGTCAATATTGGATGGGGATGCGAAGAGAAAGTCTCAGGATGGTTTTCATTCACAGCAGTGTGAGTTTACTTGCAATTGTGTAATACCTTTTATCTGCAGTGGTGGCGCTGCAGGTGTCACGAGTCATTGGTAGGCTTGTTAATGTGGTGCCCCTGTGGCTTGGTGCTGCACCTATCCAATATCATGCTCGCAGGTAAGATGGGAAAGCTCTGCTGAGATACACCTACACACACCCAACACCAATCCAAACTCATGGCCAGGGAGAGGCTGGGTGGAAGAGGCTCACTGATAGAGCAGTCCCCATCTGCTGGCTGGAGGGAGGAGTAGGTCTAGGGGGTGGGAGGAGTCAGTTAGTAAGCTAGTGTGAGGAGAAGGAGCAACATCATGGCAGGAGAAGAGGGAGTTCTAGAGAACCAATGCAGCTGGGGAGAGAGCAGGTCCCATCCAGGAGGGTCAGCTGCTAATCTCCAGGCCTGGGGATCCGAATCTACAGCTGGCCGGACTACCAGGTAGAGGAACGAGCTGCACAGGTATGCCGGCCCCAATTCAGTCTGGAGTCTGCAAGACCAGCTGAGAAACCAGAGGCCACTGAACTGCAGGTGCTGTCGCCGCCATTGTGGACTCTCCCAAGGGAAGGGACTACAGAGGGTGGAGAGGACTTGCAAGGCAATCACTCACAAAGGGCCCGCAGTTTCCTGCTTTTGGACTTGTAGCACGAGGACACAGGGAAAGAAGGAGTAGAAAGTGTCAGATAGAACAGGGCAGCAAAGAAAGGCTTTAAACTCCATGTCCTCAGCAGAGTGGATCTGGACTACATGGGAGTTGGCCAAGCTGCAATCTTGGAGGACACAGTACCCCCGCTGAATTGTCTATGGACTTAAACTGTAAGTAAAGGTGAATGGTAAGAACTGCAACTCTTGTGTCTGTCTACTCCTTCCTGCGCCCTTTTGCACCAACAGCTACAACCACCACCATCTACTACTTCACCTTCATTATACCCCAAGGGCCCACACTGTCTGGGTGGAGTGCTACGCCAAGCTGACATGCCACCAATCCCCTGGGTCCACTACAAGCAACAAACCTCCGATGATGGCGTCATGATAAACTTTACTCCCCTTTAAATCTTCCCCTTAACATGTTTGGTCAGGGCCATGGCTCCTGGGGTTGCCACCTTGACTTCCATCAGACTGAAAACCCTTATTGCCCGAGTGCCCTCGCCCTTGAGGCTGATACATTACAGCTTGGAGATCTGGTTGATTTCAAATGTGATTAAATTCATGTGTATCAGCAAGGGTTAATATCAGTTTTCCTGCTGATAGCTGTAGGCCAGTTTCACCTCAGCTTGCAGCAGTTTGTGAGCACTCCCCTTTCATTTTAAGTAGTCATATGATCCAACACCTGTTGCTGGTATTACATCTCATTATATGCTGACCATCGAGGTGTGTGGAGGTCTCCAGTGGTTGTGGTATATCAGCTGCTGGAGACCTGCTGTCCTGGAGCCATTCTATCTGCAGCCTATGGAATTTGGCTGCAGATATCAAGTTGGTGATCCTTATTGTCTATGTCCTCTGTCTGTTTACCCCTCCCTGTGCTTTGTTACTCTAGAGGTGATGTCTAGTGCACTCACCGACCTAGGCACTAGCCAGGGTGAGTGAAGGTGACAACCAGAAAATAGGCATATGATGGCGGTGGGGGGGAAGGACCTACATAGGGATCCTAGGGGAGCTCAGTGATAGACACAGATTAATGTTAGGAGGTGTCCCATCCCCTGCTCCCTACCATTAGGGTCTTCCTCGCCTACACCATCCCGCTGTACCCCCTTTGCATTGTGCCGTGAGCCGAACATCCCCAAGATCCAGTGTGACAGCAGGAAAATTGAACATTTTTGTACTGGTGTTCCTCAATAAGAGGCTGATTGATTGTGGTATCATTAGCAGGACACCCTATCATCAACAAATCAATAGAAGACTCTTAACATAAAGTTATTGTCAAATAGGAGAACTTCTTTTAGTGCTGAACCTACATTCTTTCTACATTACATACTCCAGGTCCAATATAGAAACCCAAATACATTAAAACCTTTGTAAAAGACCACTTCTTTATAACAGACACTCCCAATGTAGACCAGACTTTTCAGTGATGTTGTTTGTATTCCTCCTTGCTGTAGACCGCTCTTCACTTTAATTTTGGACAGTCTCCCTAAATACATTTTTATATAATGAAAACATTTTTCCCCAACAGTAGCAGGTCTAGAAACAACAATAAAGACTTTTAACTTTGCAGTTATATTTTTTTCTTGCTTTTTTCTCACTTATACTGTGTCCACACATAACATCTAAAAAGACCTTATGTGGGGGTATTTTAACAAATTGATACATACTTTTTTTGCTGAATTCTCCTGTTACTGGGGCTGATAT
>JARQOC010000012.1:35593433-35609108 GCA_033576535.1 Allobates femoralis
TTGATACCTGTCCAAGCACAGCCCCTTCCTCCATGAGTCTCGCGGTCATCATACAAACCTCTCAGCCTCCTTTTAGCATAGAGAAGTCTTCCTACCAGTAATGAAGCTTCTTGTGATGACACCATAATGCTTCCTAATTTGCTATGACTGATGTCTTCCATCCCTGGATGATTCCTTTCCACCTGCGAAACAAGCTACAAATGTCCACAGAGGTGCTTGCCTCGTTATTAACACCCGTAGAAAACACATACATTAAGCAGGTCGGTTTTTTATGTTTGCTCCAAAACACTCAATAAATTATTTAGTTTGCAAAATGCCACTCCGAGCAGGTTCACTTAATCGAATGGAATAATTTATGGTAAAAGCCACCAAAAAAGATCAATGCAGATGGCACAGGGAAATGATTGAGTTTCAGCAAGGACAATTTGATTGTTATCCCTCATTATAATAATGTTGAAGGGAGAAGACATCAGCGTTGGTTGGGAGAAAAAAAATCAATATTTGATGAGTGCAGGCGCGATGAATTTTAACAGGAGGTAGAACAGAGGTGGAAATTCTGGTTAATAATTAATTCGACTTCAAACCCGGTGCAAAAACTGTTTTGTTTATGTCTAATTGTTCCCGTCACTTGATGCTTGATTCAGATATGTCTCATCGTATTTGCTTTCATCTTTAGTGTTTTTGTATCTCTGCCTTGTTTGTTGCACCTTCACATGAATGATGTAGCGACTATTGCAGCTCATTGATTCTTGAAATGTGTTACAAGGAGCTTATAAATTCATTCCCTCCATTCATTCTTATGGCAACAATGCAATTTTTGGAGCTTCCATAGAAACAAAAATGAAGAGGTGCATATTTGTTGAGGACTATGTCCGTTCATGAAAGTCATTGTCCAAGATGGAAACATAGGTGGGTATCTGACATTAGGTATCTCTGCTGATCAACAGTTATCACCTACAGTGTACGGAGCTGAACTTCTCAGCTCTTATAAAGACTAGGAACTGAGCTGCAGTACCTAGGAGTGGCCACTATAAAGTGTAGGGTGCTATGTTGCTGAGCTGTGTTTACCAGCTACATCCGGGTGCCACTGGTGGTGATAAAAACTGATGGGTGTGGGTACCAGATTTGGGACTACCATCTGTCTGATAATGGTCATTGGGATGGGTCATTGATGCTTTGAGAAGGGGTTTGGACTAGATAATACAGGAGGTCCCCTCTAACTATACTATTCCATGATTCTAAGTAATGAACCATCCATTTAACAAAACCATCGCTGACTGAGGGATTAAAACGATACAAGTTGTGAGGAGCTATGAGACATTTCCAGCACGGATAGCTATAAACATCAGTTTTATTGTTCACAAGTTAAGTGGGAAGGGGATGTACCAGAATGTCTCTTCCAGCCTGTTTATATTGACCATAATGCAATCAGGCTACATTACCATTGATTGTACCTGATGGTTAAGGGGGTTGGGTGTATTTGTCTTTCCCCAACTAGTGAGCTGGAAGCAGAATAGAATGTGTTTAGTGTGAGGTCAGTTGGTGCTGTGAAATAGAAGCCAAAGGATCAATGTTAAGGCCAGTTCTCAAAGCCATGGATGAGCTATAGAGCCTGGAACATAATTCACGTGCTACGGTCGCGATATCTAACTTCTGAATTTTAGGAATCATCCTACGGACTATTTTTCTGGCTGATTTCTAATCTTGTGGACTGGGGGTATTGCATTGTGTTCATGTACCTGAATTTTCTGGAATACCCTGTATGGATACAAATCAAACTTGTTGCATCGTTAACCTGGCTAAGTGATTATTACAAACCATAACTTCAGATCTTCACACCAGCCAATATTGGTGCATCCTATTGACGATATAGCTAAAGATACCAAGGCTGATATTGAACAGCCAAAAAATCTCACAATATAAAGATATCTAAACATCACTGAAGTGAGAGATAAAAGTTAACCTTTAATAATAAATGTTAAAGCCAAGCAAACAAAAAATGTACTTCATTAAAAAGACAATGGATATATCACCACCATACAAAAAAACAGAATTGAATAAATGGATTGGAATCACATGAAAACTAGGTCATGTATAATGCCAGCCATCAAAAACAGGTCCAAGCACTAATCTGTGTGTAGGACAGTGGTCCTTAAAGCTCCTGATGACACCTGCGGCTAAAGTATAACACTTAAGTGCAGGGCTAACTTATCGCATAGTAGATGAAAAAGAAATTGGATTTAGTTCACCCTTTCAGTTGATCCTTCTAGCGAGCCATGTTGGTAAGTGGAAAATTCCAGGCGGACAGTAGAGGTAACACTTAAAGGGAAACAACCACCTCAGATCACCCTAATACACAGTTAGTACATGTCCCTGCACCCTAAGGATACCTTTCCAGCAATGTTTTTGTGTAAAATCTTGCATTAGTATAACTGATATAAAGAGTTTATAAACTTACTAGCCTGGAGACATCTGGGCGTATCCCTCCTTCTGTTATACTTCAGGGCTGTGCATTCATTGCATAGCTGCGCTCCCCCTCCCTCTGTGCAGAGGAGATAACGATCACACCCATCAGGGCAGGGCAGCAGGCACGGAGGGAGGGGGAGCACAGACATGCAATGCACAGCCCTGAAGTATAACAGAAGGAGGGATACGCCCAGATGTCTCCAGGCTAGTAAGTTTATAAACTCTTTATATCAGTTATACTAATGCAAGATTTTACACAAAAACAGTGCTGGAAAGGTATCCTTAGGGTGCAGGGACATGTATTAACTGTGTATTAGGGTGATCTGAGGTGGTTGGTTCCCTTTAAGGACTATAAGGTCCCTCGGAAGAAAATAACAAGTCAGGAGAGCTCAGCACAAAATACTCAGGAAAGGAATAAACCACTGACCGGGACTTACAAGCAGGACTGACAGGAAGTTCAAGGGAAAGGCAAGGCACTAGACTCCATCTTGGACGAGGGCAAGAATATACAGCAACTGCATGGAGACCCTGGAAACCTTACACAGGGTCCCGATTGTAAAGATATTCCGACCCTGGAAACCTTACACAGGGTCTCGATTGTAAAGACACTCCTAATCCCTGTCAAGAAGAATGTTGCCAATGGCTGTTTCTTTTTCATGTATAGAATACTGGCCTAACGAGAAATAAGGCCTATTTTGTTCCTTTTTAGTTTTTTTTTAGTTTTTCTGATAATGTCAAGTTTCTTTCTAGGATAAAAATGTTCTTTGTAAATTTTGTGGGGCTCTAGAACAGTGAGTTTTTGTATTACATTCTGTTTATATTATTATTATTATGTATAATTATTATTAATAATTATTATTTTTATTACTACCACTTGTTTTTTCATGCTTCTTTTTAATTTACTCTTTTTTATATAGACAGAGGATAATAATTCTGTTGCTGCCACTAGGAGAGAAGTTAAAGCACAGTGTTGGTTAATTCATGTCCTGTTTCTGTGTTTGACTCGATATAAAGAAGCCCCAGGCAAGCTATAGTACAAACATTTCTTGAATAATCAGAATAGTCCTATATAGCAGAATTCAGGTAAATAGCAGATGAAGAAAAAATTGTAAAAATGAAAAAGCTTTTATTGCTTGCTCCTATCGTTGATTAACAGTAGACTTGGATACCAAATGGATAAGATGACCAAACATGATGGACTTGATACAATTATTAACAAATCTGTAATATAAACTGAGCTCATGAACACTGTGTGTGTCCTATATAATGTGACCTCACAATTAGGAAGCCGCACTCATAAATTATTCCACTACCCTTTAGGATGCATTTATGGATTTACCTAATAATATGGTTTAGGGCCTAGTTGTCACGTTGTCCTCTAGGGAAACATTTATAACCTTATTTATGATGCTAAATGTGGCACCAACACACTTTGTTCAGTTTTAAAGTGATCATCCATTATAGACGTAAAAGTATTTCTATTAGTAGTCTGCAAAGGGCTTAATTCGAGGCTCAATATCTGTAACAGGGACCACCACCCACTCTGAAGATCCCTCAACCACAAGGACTTGGGTGCAATTGACTGCTGTCTCTTCACCTCATATAAAGTAGGTTATCAAGAGAATATTTTAGGTCACTTTTTTGGCTCAGTTCCTCAGACCAACTGTCCGCTTTCTTGACTGTACATTTCAGTGGCCATTTGGAATGGCTGTAAAGGTACCTTTACACGCCGCCACTGTGCCTAGCAACAGGTATCCACCGCACGTGCACACGTACGTTTTTAACGGTGGATACCGATCGCTAATGCCGCATATAGACGCCGCCATTGCGTTGTCCACTGAAGGTATCTGTGTTCCCCGGAAGTGCCGACAGATCCTGCGGATAACTTCCTGTTGAATACCTTCCCTGGTTTACACGCCGCTACCACAAAGGAATATGGGCGTACATCTTTTGCGCCGCAAGTACATAGGCGTGACAGAGTTGTGTATTCCATGACGCTCGTACGCTGATTGGACAACACAATAGCGTCATGATTGGCCAGCCTGCGCATGAAGGCTGGCTAATACATGACGCCATTGTAATTGTGTAGTGTGAATGGTCAGCTCTTTAAATATGGCGCCCTGTGCAGGGACAGCCAATGGTAACACAGTAGCCCCCACCAATGATAGATGATGGGGCGTGGTATCCATGACGCTGTTGCACGCCCCAGTGAAATCACTAAGCGACGCAACATCCATGCCTGTGCCCCGTTTAGACGCTACTACCATGACAATTGTGCCTTTGTGTTGCCTTCGGTTTTTGAGCACGGTTCAGCAACAGGTATCTGAGTCAACTGCAGGACACCGGGAGGAATTTCCCTATTTACACGCCGCCATTTCGTAGCAATTTCATGGCAACAGGCACAATTATCCCCAATGCCAGGCAGTTGCTACCTTTCAGTGGTGGCGTGTAAAGGTACCTTAAGGTGTCTGAAAGTGGGGTTTCCCTAATCACAGATCATATTCCAGGCACTATTACTTAGAAGCCAGAACAACCATTTATTTTGTCTTATTACAATTGACTCTGGTGACCTAGGTTCAAATCTGACCAAAGGTAACATCAGCAAATGCATATGTTTCTGCAGGCTTTTCCTCCAATTTTCTTCCACAATCCAAGACCATACTAGTAGGTTAATTAACTTTCTACAAAATGCATAAAAAGGCGATAAATAAAACTAGCATCAGGAAAGGTGTCATCATGACTCACCATCACTGGTCTCTTGCCGACCTAACAGGCTTCTCCTGCACAGTCACGTGGCCACTGTCATTCACAAACTGTCTCAAGGGTTTATAAATTAGCCACACCTAAATTTATCTACCTCCACCAATACTGGTTAATAATGCATATGTTATGGAACAGGCTTCATTTACGCTTCCATGCCGCTAGGCCACAGCGACATGGGGCGTGCATCCCAGGTGGTAAAAAAATGTGGATATATTGGACCACGGGGGGGACCTGGGTCTACCCGGACTAGGGAAGGGCAGCAACCAGGGTCTGTGGCAACTGAGCAAGTGGGCAAGGTGGTACAATGCAGTACTACACCGCACAACTTCAGGTATTAAGAAACATAAAGTTTACTGACACAAAAAGTCACAGTACAGTACACGGTAACAAAACATTACGTTAAGCTCCTAATTCTGCATATCAAGCATGTGAATAGGCCAGACATCAGGACACAGGCGGAACACAGAGAGCACAGGTCCAAGAACACTGACAGGGCAGCTTAGGACATTGGCTGGTCAGATCTAGCAACCTCAGGCAGAGCCGTCACCGGAACACAAGACTGGAGACTCCCCAGTAACACAAAGGAGTCCATCCAGAAACACAGACTGGACGACCAGGACCTCGGAATAGATATCTGGACACAGGCAGGGCATATGGACACCGCACATCAGTCATCAGGCTTCAGGCAGGGAACATCAGGACACAGGCAGGACGTCTGGACACCGGGCATCAGTCATCAAGCTCCGGATATCAGTCATCAGGCTCCGGACATCGGACACTGGCTGGAAAGGACCCAAGCATGATGATGCAAGCCCATGGGAGTAGACTGGAGATGCATGACATGGTACTACAGAAGCGATAATAGCAGTGTAGTGCAATCACAACAAGCATGGACCGGAGATGAGTGACTCATGCACCATAGGAGCAGACAGGAGCTGGACAGTGCAAGCACAGCACAGTAGCATGAGCACAGTGTAGTACACGCTCAACGGGAACACCAGACTCCAAATTTAAAAGATGAGCAAACATTTATTCACAAGACACAGGAAATTCATAGTCACTAGGTACAAGGTTCAAGGCACAGAAGGACTTCAGGAATATAACACACAAGGATTCCACATTCAAGGGCCACTTAATATGGTGGTTATGATGGTCTCCGCAAGGATTCCACCTCAGGGCTAGGTCCTTCCCTGGAGGGATATGTGGCACCCTGGCACCTGTTGGGCACCACAGAAATCCTTAGGTACAATGGAGTAAGTAACAGCACAGCAAAACCACAACACAAACAACACTTAGAACACCTGGTTTCAACCCCGAGCCTCTAGGGGGAGCTACCACTGGTGACTTCTAACCAGTTCCCCCTATAAATAGAGTCTTGGAGGGAGAAACTTCAGAGTGTGCAGTCACTTCAGAACTGTGAAGAGGGTGTGTGTGATCTCCAGCCTTATGAGACACACACTAGGCCCCAAACAGCCTGTTAGCAAGTGGGAATCCCTGCAATTGGGATAACAGGAAAGGAGAAGCACCTCTCAGGAATACAGAGTTAATCCAACTCTTTCCAAATCATCCGGTTACTGGAACCGAAGCTGTGGAAGCTACAAAGCCGTCACAGAGAACCAGCACATCCAACAGGAGGTTTAGCCACCTGTTCCACCTGATGCACCCATCCACGAGAGCCCAGGGAAGAGTACTGATCCTGCTCAGACCCTTTTACAGTGCCCTCAGTGCTGCTAACCAGGTGAAGCAAGTTCCATTGAACAAACTGCCCGGTCCGGCTGGATTCCACATCCACCCGACCTTAGCACCAGAAGTAGAGAAAGGAAGCCTAACACTGCTTGCTGTGAAACTCCATAAGTGCCAACTTCACTATCCCGGTCCGAGTGTACCTGCCTACCAACCAGTAAAGGTACCTAAAAGAGACTTTGTGTGGTTGAGCATTACTGCAGAATTCAGCGCGCAGCGTCCCGCAGCTGCCTCACAACATCTTGCGCAGCTCCCGGCTCCGGGGATTCCCGCTCATCCTGTGGGGAGCGTTCCATCTCGCTGTGTACCATCCCCCGGAGACCCGAACAGCGCTGGTACCGTTACCAGAACACCCGCAGGTGGCGTCACGAAGACAAATCACCCCACTGTTCCGCCATTCCCCTATTGATCTGGACCACCGGGCCTACACCACCGCAGGCGCGGTTCCGTGACTGGAGGAGAAACAACGCCCGCTACGTGTACCCCCCGGCTACGGTGAGTCAGAATTTGGCGTCACAAACAGGATACGAGCAGGCCCGTTATCACGGGTATTGTGTGCTATTTATTGACTGTAAATATATTTGGTCCGCCATTGCTGCGCGAAAAGGCGGGAAAAGAAGGGGCGTGACTGTGCAGAGGGCGCGAAGATTGGCCCCACCCCCACGCTCTGACGACTTCCTCCGTACGCAGCAGGAACCGGAAACTCCCGTGGTGCTTCACTCCTCACCGCGAGGCCGACACTTCCGTTTGCAACCGAGGGAAAGGCTACGCTTAACTAAGGGGGAGCGACCATGAGTAACCCGGCTCCCGATCACGCGGTGCCCCCGCAAGACCAAGCGGCACCTCAAAATATACAACTTAATGGACAGCAACAAGTCGGCGGTATGCTACCGCAACCCGCTCCGATTATGCCGATGTCTCTACCCTACGTTCCTAGTGCGACCTGGTTACCCAAGTACAGCGGCGTACCCAGCACCTTGGAAAACTTCCAGAGGAAGATATGCCAAGCCCTGGACATGTACCCGATGACCGGTAAGCAAAGAGCTTCAGTTATTATGGGACAATTAACCGGTGCAGCCGAACTGCAGAGCCGCAGCTGGCCTGTAGAAGTTCAGGAATCTGTGGAGCAGATATTCGCTAGATTAACTCGGGTCTTTGAGTGCCATACCGAAGCTGGATTAAGACTGTCATTCTATCGTTGTAACCAAGGGGCACAAGAAAGTGTCCTTGATTATTCACTGCGCTTGCAAGAAGCATACAGACTGTTAAAACAAGTCGACCCTGACAGTGCTCGAGATGAGAACAAAGCGTTAATTGGACAATTTATTGTGGGCCTTAAACTATCTGAGGATAGGAAGCAAGCAAGCTGGTGGTCCATACAAAATCCAGGCGCAGAGTTTGATACCTTGAGAGACTTAACAGTTTGGGGACAACGACTCGCTGAAGTACCTGATCCCGCTTCGCAGCAGCAGCAGTACGCTGACACCCCTTCCGTGCCGGCAGCAGCATCTCCAACCCCTGCGATTCAGTCCAGTGCACAGACTGTAACACCTGACCGGTTTGATCAACTGTGTGCTAATGTCGAGCAGCTGATGAAGGACGTGGCCAAGCTACAAGCTGGGAGAAGACCCAAGACAGATGCAAGGCCATCGGACAAGATTCAACTCGCCGACAGCCCGGATGACGTCCCCTGGATGAGGAGAAAGACACAGCCGTCGCGAGGAAAACCTGCAGACCGCCGCAGTCCTGACAGACGCCGCAACAGTCAGCAGAACGACTTAGGAGGACGCAACCTGCAATCCCGTCCTTTAAACGAGCGACCCCTGGGCGAGAAGGGCCAACCCCAGGAGTAGACTGTCCAGGCCCTACGTCCAGCTGGGAACACAAGTATGTGGGAGACTGTCCATACTTACCAATCGTCATCGATGGCATCGCTATCTCCGCCTTGATAGACACTGGATCCCAGGTGACATCCATCCCCAGTACCCTTTACAAGCAGTTCTGGCCAGATGTTAAGCTAGAACCCCCAAATCCCGAGATGAACCTTGAAGCCACTAATGGTATTCCGGTTACCATAGAGGGACAGTGGGAAGCTACAGTAAAGGTGGGGAGGGTGCAGTTGAAAAACCAGGGTATCTTAGTGGTTCAGGACAAGCCTAACCACAAGGATCCATATGTCATATTGGGTACCAATGTCATGATCAAATGCCTCGATGAAGTGTTGTTTTTGCTCCAACAGAGTGCTGAAGCCGGTAAACCCAGAGAAAAGAGGGCTATCCAAAAGCAGATCAGAGCTCTGGTGTATCAACAACAGGTAACCTTGTCAAATGGTGAGATTGGCAGAGTAAGGGTCACAGATCCCATTCCAATTGTGGTACCACCCAGAAGTGAAATGATGATCTGGTGTCGAGCAGCCATAGGCCTCAGAGGGCAGGACTACCAAGCTGTAGTAGAACCTGTAATGTCTGATAGTAGTCCTACGCTCTTGACAGCCAGAGGGTTAGTCGATGTAAGAAAGGGGAGAGTCCCCGTACGCATATTGAATTATGGTGATGACGAAGTCAGACTACCTAGATATGCAACTGTTGCTAAATTGTACCAAGTAAAAGATGATGCTGTGATTGATGTAAAATCCTCAAACCAAATAGTCACTGATGAACCCCCTCACTCCAAAGATCAGTTAGAGAAATGGTGTCAAGACCTCAGTGTAGGAACTGACAATACACCCTCTCACCAGAAAAATGGAGTATACCGGGTAGTTCGGGAGTATGAGCAAGTGTTCAGCAAACACCCACTTGACTTTGGGAGGATTAAAGGGGTACAACATCATATCCCCACAAACAACCATGCACCCATCAAAGAAAGGTACAGGCCTATACCACCCACTCACTACCAGAAAGCAAAAGAGATGCTTCAGGACATGAAAAATGCAGGAGTCATTAGGGATAGCTGTAGTCCCTGGGCCGCACCACTAGTCCTGGTTAAAAAGAAAGATGGTAGTATGAGGATGTGTGTAGATTATAGGCAAATCAACAAAGTCACACACAAGGATGCATACCCGTTACCCCGCATAGAAGAGTCACTAGCTGCACTCAAATCTGCCAATTACTTCTCCACATTAGATCTTACTAGTGGGTACTGGCAGGTTGCCGTTGCAGAGGAGGATCGTGAGAAGACAGCCTTCACGACTCCCATGGGCTTATGCGAGTTCAACAGTATGCCATTCGGTTTGTGCAATGCCCCAGGCACATTTCAGAGACTTATGGAGTGTTGTTTGGGCCACAAGAACTTTGAGACTGTCTTGTTATACCTTGATGATGTCATTGTCTACTCTCAGACCTATGAAGATCACCTCCAACACCTGAGTGAAGTGTTTGAGTCACTGTCCAAGTACGGGATGAAACTGAAACCGTCCAAGTGCCACCTGCTGAAACCCAAGGTCCAATACCTAGGACATGTGGTCAGTGCCGAAGGCGTAGCACCGGATCCGGATAAGGTCACCGTCATCAAGGACTGGCCAGCACCCATCAATCACAAAGAGGTACGTCAATTCCTAGGACTGGTCGGGTACTACCGACGATTCATCAAAGGCTATACCAAGATAGCCGCACCTATGCAAGATCTCTTAGTAGGTCAATCCAAAAACGGCAAGATCAGGGGACCCCCGTTCCACTGGGGCCCAGAACAGGACAAGTCCTTCCAAACGTTAAAAGATGCTTTAACTGGAGAAGAAATCCTGGCTTACCCTGACTACAATCTACCGTTTCTGTTGTACACTGACGCAAGTAATGAAGGTTTAGGAGCAGTCCTATCTCAACGTCAGCAGGGCAAGGAGAAAGTGATAGCCTACGCCAGCAGAAAGCTCCGTCCCACCGAAAGGAACCCGGAAAACTACAGCTCCTTCAAGCTGGAGTTCCTGGCCCTGGTCTGGGCGATCACTGAGCGTTTCAAGCATTACCTGGCATCCGCCCCGTTCACAGCTTTCACAGACAACAATCCTCTAACTCACTTAGAGACTGCAAAGCTGGGAGCCCTAGAACAGCGTTGGGTAGCAAGACTCGCTAACTACGACTTCACTGTAAAGTATCGGGCAGGTCACAAGAACGGCAATGCTGATGCCCTGTCCCGAATGCCCCACCTTCCTGAAGAGGGAGAAGACATAGATGACCTAGAAGAGATTGAACTACCTGCTTTCCACCGTTCAGGTACAGCAACATGTCATCAGAGAAACCAGACACGTGTAGAGAGAACCGTGAACCCGTTACCTCACCATGACTGGAAGGAGGCTCAAGCCAACGACCCAGATGTCAGCCTGGTAAGGGATCTCATCACTCAAGAACACGCCAATATGGACTCTGATGCCTCACCAACTGCTAAACGCCTGTGGAAGGAGAAAGGGAGGTTGTTCGTCTACCAAGGTAAACTATGCAGAAGATACCTCAACCCGAGAACCCATGAACTAATCTGGCAGATCGTAGTTCCCAAGACTGAAGTCCAAATGATCCTTGAAGCATACCATGACGATGCTGGACACTTTGGATGGAAGAAGCTGGAAAGACTCCTGAAGGATCGGTTCTACTGGGTCGGTATGAGAGGTTCCATTGACAAATGGTGTAAAAACTGTGGACCATGTCACCTTCGAAGAAAAGACCATCTAACTCAGAAAGCTCCGTTGCAACCAATTGTTACCACCAAACCTCTTGAAATAGTTGCTCTCGACCACGTGAAGCTTACCCCAAGTCGAACCGGGTACACTTACGCTCTCACCATCGTCGATCACTACTCAAGATTCCTGGTAGTCGTTCCAGTTAAGGACTTAACTGCTGAGGTAGCAGCAAAAGCGTTCCAGAGTTACTTCTGTCGCCCCCATGGGTATCCAGACCAGGTCTTAACTGATCAAGGACCAGCCTTCGAATCAGCTCTGTTCCAAGAATTCTTAGGGCTGTATGGGTGTAAGAAAATCCGCACAACACCTTATCATCCTCAGACGAACGGTTTATGTGAGAAGATGAACCACATAGTCATTGACATGCTCAAGACCTTACCAGTTGAAGAGAGAAATCAATGGCCAGAGAAACTTCCAGATCTCGTGGACATCTACAACCACATACCTGTCAGTTCGACAAATTACACACCTGCTTACTTGATGAGAGCAAGACCAGGTAAACTGCCTATTGATTTGCAGATGGGAACCATTGAACCCACAGAAGATTCTTCTGATGACGACTGGGTCAGCCAACGCCAAGAAAGGTACAAGAAAGTACAGGAGAGTGTTGAGAGGAACCTGGAAATCAGTAGAACCAAACAAGAAAAAGACTTTAACAAGCATGCCTCAGCTGAACCACTAGCTATAGGTGATGTAGTGCTAAAAAGAAAAAGAAAAACTAACAAATTGGATAACAGTTGGGAATCCATACCCTACACCGTTATGCCGTCACACTTTGATAACTCAAAAACTTGTGTTATTAGCAAAGACAATGGGAATACTATTGCGACTGTCTCAAGGGATCATTTGAAGAAATGTCCGCCACAGTTAATCCCACAAGCAACCAGTTACCCTACTGTAACTAAAGATGAAGAAACAAAAGAAAATCTAGTCCTTACAGAAATTGGATACTTACCAGCTGATTGGCCACAAATAGGTGATGCATTCCTCATACCAGTTATGCACTTCTACCAGCCTACAGAAGGTCAGCCAAAGCCAAATCCAATTCCACAAGTCCAACAAGAAGAAGTTCAAGTGCAAGAATTGCAGCCTGTTATCATGGAACCTGAGATTCCTGTAATCGGTCAGCCTACTAGTCCCACAGTAAGAGAAGCCATTCCTAATCAACTACCTACAGAGGTTAGTCCAGTTGATAGACTCCGCACTTACTATGGTCTTACACAAAGCAGACATAGAGAAGTACCAACCACTTCGTACACTACACCAACAGCTTTGGAAACACCCACACTACGCAGATCCACACGTAGTACATTAGGTCAACCCCCACAAAAACTTGGAGAATGGGTTTAAAATGTAGTGGAAAATGTAACCTGTAAGTGTTTGTAAATAATACTGTTTTCAAAACCTGTAAAAAGTAGTGTACAGAAGGGTGGAGGAACTGGGCCATGTCCCAAGTATACTAAGTTGGGGACAGAAAGCGCCTGGTAAGGTATAGAAGGTTAGTACCGGCCTCCCAAGCAGAGACACCCGTAGGGAATGTATAAAGTTTACCATGTATCCCTGGACTTTACCTTTTTCCCTTTCCAAAAACTTTGAACAATTGTCACAGGACTTGTGTGACCACTAACTTTACCTTTTTCCAGCCTGCGGCAGATGGACTAGTGCCGTACGGACTGCTTTTCACTTTTTCCACATTTTTCACTTCCTTTTCAGTGATTTTTGTGTTTTCTTTAAGACTTTGTAAATTGAATGTTATAATATGCTTAGTGTTAAGTTGTAAAAAGAACCTTTTGCTCAGCCGGGAGAACTGAGGTTAACTAAGGGGGAATGTGGCACCCTGGCACCTGTTGGGCACCACAGAAATCCTTAGGTACAATGGAGTA
Organism: Allobates femoralis; assembly: GCA_033576535.1. Taxonomy (NCBI): domain Eukaryota; kingdom Metazoa; phylum Chordata; class Amphibia; order Anura; family Aromobatidae; genus Allobates; species Allobates femoralis. Next base: position 35,606,955 of record JARQOC010000012.1, read on the forward strand.
AGTAACAGCACAGCAAAACCACAACACAAACAACACTTAGAACACCTGGTTTCAACCCCGAGCCTCTAGGGGGAGCTACCACTGGTGACTTCTAACCAGTTCCCCCTATAAATAGAGTCTTGGAGGGAGAAACTTCAGAGTGTGCAGTCACTTCAGAACTGTGAAGAGGGTGTGTGTGATCTCCAGCCTTATGAGACACACACTAGGCCCCAAACAGCCTGTTAGCAAGTGGGAATCCCTGCAATTGGGATAACAGGAAAGGAGAAGCACCTCTCAGGAATACAGAGTTAATCCAACTCTTTCCAAATCATCCGGTTACTGGAACCGAAGCTGTGGAAGCTACAAAGCCGTCACAGAGAACCAGCACATCCAACAGGAGGTTTAGCCACCTGTTCCACCTGATGCACCCATCCACGAGAGCCCAGGGAAGAGTACTGATCCTGCTCAGACCCTTTTACAGTGCCCTCAGTGCTGCTAACCAGGTGAAGCAAGTTCCATTGAACAAACTGCCCGGTCCGGCTGGATTCCACATCCACCCGACCTTAGCACCAGAAGTAGAGAAAGGAAGCCTAACACTGCTTGCTGTGAAACTCCATAAGTGCCAACTTCACTATCCCGGTCCGAGTGTACCTGCCTACCAACCAGTAAAGGTACCTAAAAGAGACTTTGTGTGGTTGAGCATTACTGCAGAATTCAGCGCGCAGCGTCCCGCAGCTGCCTCACAACATCTTGCGCAGCTCCCGGCTCCGGGGATTCCCGCTCATCCTGTGGGGAGCGTTCCATCTCGCTGTGTACCATCCCCCGGAGACCCGAACAGCGCTGGTACCGTTACCAGAACACCCGCAGGTGGCGTCACGAAGACAAATCACCCCACTGTTCCGCCATTCCCCTATTGATCTGGACCACCGGGCCTACACCACCGCAGGCGCGGTTCCGTGACTGGAGGAGAAACAACGCCCGCTACGTGTACCCCCCGGCTACGGTGAGTCAGATATCTGGCTAGTCCCATGTTTGAGACTCTTAATCGAGGCTCCACTGACTCCATTTGCATATTCAGGGATACATACAGGAAGATTTAGCTATCCCAGCAATGGTTGCAGGCAGGACTGGAGCTGGAGACAAAGGCAGAGCAGGCATGCTGGACCAAAGTTAGGTTCTACAAACTAATACCTAACAAGGAAGGGGAACTTTAAATAAGAGCTGCCCCTCAGCAACAGCCTGGGAACAGCAATTCAATGCACATACCCCTCCTAATAAAAGCATGTAAGGTGTGGCCACGCGCACCATAGGCACAGATAGGGACGACAGGTGTGGTTCCTGGAAGCAAAGACATGGCGACCATGAGACTAAGAGAACTGATGCGAGAGGTGGAGGAAGAAGCTCGAGCCGCCCTCAGCGGTCCTGAACCGGGTCCCGTCCTCACCATTGACGGGAATCCCATGTTCTGGGAGACTGCGCTGCGAGACTTAATAGAGAGCGCAGAATGGACAATAAGGCGCAGGAGCGCCAGTCTACCAAACCAGCTGAACCGTGCGGTGCAAGAATGATTAACAACCCGCCCGCTCCAGAACTGGAGACAAGAGCAGAGCAGAGTGAGGCCTACCCGGTTACCGGAGAAGACCAGCCATAGTCTACCGGTGCGGTAGAGATAGAGGAAGAAGAAGCGAGCAGCCCTGAAGCCACACAGGAGGAGACGGATGAGGAAAGTGACCAGGAGAGTGCAGCAGAAGAAGAAGGCCCCGCGGCTGCGGTGCCTAACCAGCCGGATGACCCTAACCAGGAAAGAGAGCAACAGCCCGCCGAGGAGCTAGACGTAGTGGTCGAGGCCATAGAAGAAGAGGATGACCAGGTTCCAGAGGAAGAAGAAGAACCAGAGGAGACCAGCTCCGAGGAGGAGGGCGAGTTAGAGATCCCCGCCGAGCAACCGCCAGCAGCAGCTCAGGTGGAGTGGTGGGGTGCCGCCGCGGCATCCACCAACAGCAGCAATACCCGTACCCCGGTACAAAGTTACCGGCAGACTCAACCTTTAAACAGCACCGCAAACCGCAGGGACTATGTTCAGACCATCCACCGGGTTGACAACGCCGAGCGACAGCGACGCAGAGCCGAGTGGTGGGCCCGGGAGCAGGAGAATCTGCAAGTAAGAGCGAAGGC
>JARQOC010000012.1:35609208-35665268 GCA_033576535.1 Allobates femoralis
CCTGCCGCCAACCACCTATGGCTACCGAACATCATAAGAAAGGTATAGTCACCATCTTTAATTTGGAGAATGGGTGGGGTTTTGCCCGGGAGGAGGGACTGTACGAGGAAGTGTTTATCTCCCACCGGGACGTTGAGTCCCACCTGCCCAAAGGACATCCAGACCGAGATCTATACCGGGGAGAGACTGTGTCGTACGAGCGACATGCCGGGCCCCAAAGGTGGTATGCCCTCCGGGTCCGCAAATGCGAACCTTGATATAGAAAGTAATTTCATGTGTAACCTGTGTTATGTTAAAAAGAACTCATGAGACTTTTGTGAGGACATGTAAGTTTCTCAGTGTGCAAAATAATGAGTAACGCGGCCCGGCGGTAACCCGGACATTGCCAAAGGACAGTGAGACTAACCGCTGGGCCCGCGCAAGTTAACCGGTTCCGTAGAACAGTTACCCGTAACGTTTAAAGATAATGTGCCTCCTGGAAGGGAAGAAAAAGTAAAGCGTAAGTGTTGTTAATAAAAGTGTTCATTGTTGGTAATTGCAAATATAAAAATGTTTTGCTCTGTACTGGGTTGGGTTTTGTGACACTTGAGGAGAAATGTAATTGCCCAAGGGGGAGTGTGGCGCCCCACAGCGAGTGCGTCACAGGAGGGTACTGCATCCCTGACCGAAGGTGCAGTATTCTCCGTCTCAGTGATGAACAGGTTAATCCCAAGGCTCCATGCACCACATGCAACATCTAGAGGCAGATGACCAATTAGATACCCGTTTCCCGGGCAACCGGTCCTGGTGGGAGGAGAGTTAGATGCATAGCAGTGGGGAAAGAGTAGAAAGAGTTAGAAAGTGGGAGAGACAAGAGCAAGAATAGATGTCGTGACAGTACAGCTAACAGAGAGGGCATCGAGAAGTGGTGACCCAGAAGTGAAGGGGGCCAAGAGAACTAGTAACGGGCGAAGAAACGACCCGAGCCCAGTCCAACCCGGAGTACTGACTCCAAGGTAGTGCAGATGATCTATCGCTGCGCTACAGAACCGGAGTGATAGAGGGCTTCATAGGAGCACATCACACAAACTTCCATCACCGCCGCTGTACCGGGAGGAATACCCACCATAGAGGTTCAGGAACCTATCGGGAGTCGCTAGGCCAACAGCTCGGGTGCCCAACAGAAGTTCCTCTGTATCCCGACCTGGTACATTGTAGCCGCGAAGAGTAAAAGGGACAGTCAGTTTAAAGAAAGACACTGTGGAGCCTTGGAGGGAGACTGTTCATCACAGGGACCACCTGGTCCGTTACCTGAAAGTGAAACCGTTATTCCAATGTACCGTGTGTGAACTAAGTAAAGACCCGTGCAGAGGAGCATTGTGTCCGAGCCTTATTCCAGAACTGTTACTAACTGATTCACCTACAGAATCAACTGAGCTGCCGTATTCCATCAATCCAGCTCCTGACCCCGGGGACCCTCGCTCATCCTGTAGGGAGCAGATCCATCTTGCTGCAGCCCATCCCCCGGAGGTCCAAAGCAGCGCCGGTGCCATCACCGGACTCCTACAGGTGGCATCACGAAACAGTAACTTTATTGATATTCCTATAAAATCCTTATTTAACCCTTAATTGACCATCGAGCCTCCACAGCCTCAGGCACAGAACCGTGACCACAGCCAGCGCCTGAGACCTGAGAACCTGGCTTACGGTGAGTCACATGCACACTACATGTACATTTACAGACATACACAGCTCTGCTATTTGAACACTACATGTACTTTTACAGACATACTCACCTCTACTACATGTACATTTACAGATAGCTGAGCAACTGGAGGTAATTACATATAATTAACTTGTACAAAAAAGAAAAAAGACGGCACTCACCGATTTCTGGTTGCTCTGTTTTAATTCCTTTTCAGGTTACATCAATGGTGCGGGAGGGAGTGATGGGGCAGACTGTGCAACACCGGTGGTCAGGTGGTACCCTTAAGGTGTTTTAGGTAGGACCGAACCGGTCCATGTAACAGGTAGAGGTCACACAATAGTGCCAAGCAATTTTTTTCTCCAAGTGTACACTTACATATAATTAACCCCAGGACCTTTGAGGTCATGTGATCAGTCACATGATCGGACAGGTTCTTGAGTTAATTTGTTGGAAAGTCCCTTCAGCTGCTCAGCTCCTGCAGCCTCTGTCCATTCAGGTTCCAGTAGTTTTCTCTCCTGCTCTGTACCTATCACATGGATCAGTGCAGAGCAGCAGGACACAGAGCAGTTATCTCTGTGATTGAGGAGGATATGAAGCTGCCTGCGGACTAAAAGACACATACACTTTTAGCAGGAGCTTTTTTTTGTTAAAAAATGCATCTTATAGTCCAAAAAAATATGGTACTTGTTTTTTCTGCAATTGTCTTCCAATATCAAACTTACCTTGAATCTTTTTTTGTCTTCTGCCTGCCCGGACCTTCTTCTTGACCACTCTACTTACAAATGTTACACTTGGGTCATCTACTTAACAACAAGTGCCGATATATTTAGTGATGGAATCAGGCTATTCCTTCTAACCAGTTTTTGCCTCTTTAGTGACTTTCTTTTCAGGCTTTCTTGCTCCTTTTCAGGTTCAAGTCCCAACGAACACATTTTAACCTACAAAGGAATGTCCGTAGGACATTGTAATGGAATCTGTTGGAAAAATTAATATTTTCGTACAAAATACAAGTATTGACATGACATTCAGTATCCTTGATAGGTCATTTCACTCCGTGAATAAGTGAACACAACCCTTTCATGTTTCAATCTTATCTCTGCACGGCTTCCCCCACCCAATATCTCTCATTTAATGAAATATTCGAAGATTTTCTAAACCTGCAGAGCCCCTCATTTACATACTATCCCGCCTATCCCTCCCGTATCACATCAAAGGGCTTCACAGTATCAAAGATTTTCATCTATATAATAGAATAAAATGCTGAAGTCGAGAAATCAAGCAGACCTTAGGATTGTCAATACAAAGCTTGTTCAACATCCATGAAAATTAAGAATTTCCCAACACTTGATTTACCCACCATTGCTACGGGAAGAAAAAAAAAACGCCATTTCATTAAAAATGACTATATTTAATTAAGCATTTTGCTTGCAAGGTTTTTTTTTATTGTATTTTACAATTTATAATAAGTAATTGCTTTAGATTCATTTATATACTGTATTACATTAGGAGACGTAGCACGAAGGTGCCGATGTCAGCACAACTGCCGTGTCACTAAATTTAACGCAATTTTGGATTGTTCGGGCTTTTTATATCTCGACGATGCAGGTGCATGGTCCTCAACCTTGGTGCAATCAATAAAGGTTATGTTTATGGCTGCTGTTAAAGAAAATGTGTCATCAAAAAATAATTTCTTTGTTATATAAAATTTTTATGTTAAACAAATTTTTAAGACATTTATTTATTTTTATTTCCATATCAATCTGTTTCTTTGTTTAAAAAAAAATCATAAAATCTTGATGATTACTCTGTGGCCGCACACTGAGCTTTTTTATGAGAGTGACACATTCTGTCCTGTGCAGATGATTTTTCAGCCGACTCATTATCATCACAGGCAGGATTTCAATGAGAGATAAAGGCTATAAGTAGATATCACAGGTCACGGCTCACCTCCTCCGCCTTTCTGAACAAGTCACACTGCCTGCCAATAATATGCTATCATATTAGTTGTTAGAAGCTGGCCATGGACATTAATGACTATCGGACTTATCCAGCACTGATCACTATTTACGTCGATTTTATTGTTCACAAGTTGAAGGGGGAAGGGGATGTACCAGAGTGTCACTTACCGTTTGTTTTCATAGACCATAATGCAAAGAGGTATACGTCACCATTGAATTTCCTGCATCTGGTGTGGAGTTGTGCATCTTGGCTCATCTCTCCAGGGAGTTTCCCCAATACACATCCTGCAGACAGGAGCAGGAGATTGGGCTTTTGGAAAATTAAGCCACATGTTAAAATTAGTCAGTTGGTGCGGTGAATTGGAAGTGAGAGGATCTATTGATAGGCCATGTACTGAAACTCATGGATGGACTATAGAAACTGGAGCTGGATACATGTGCTATCGTGACTCATGATATCTACCTTCTGCATTTTAGAAACTATCCCAAGGACTATTCTTGAGGACTGGACCTGGATACACGTGCTACAGTTGTGATATCTGTCATCTGGAGGAATTTAAGGAATATTGTTGCCCGCTTGTTTCTGATCTTGTGGACTGGGGGCATCACATTGTGGTCATCTACCTGGGGTTGATGCAATACCATATGCAGATACAAATAAAAATTGTTGCATCGTTATCCTGCCAAGGTGATTATTATAACCCACAACTGCAGATTTTCATACAAGTCAATGAATACCTCCATACTACAGATTCCTATTACTGAAATGGGAGGGGGGGCACGTTCTGGAACCTAAAAGGTTTCCTTCCCAAGATTGCTGCAAATAATTGAGTGAGGCAGGCCATAAAGGTAAAATAAAAGGATTTGTTATCAGTAAGAAAACTATCATACGATGTCGACGCAGGACCCAGAAAGAGTAAGTAATACTCAATTTTTTATTTTTTATAACTACTGGAAGTTAAAAGCAGAAGGTTTTCTCAAAGGTGACAACCGCTTTATAATCTACTACAGTCAAGCATACTATCAATCTGCCCATAAACACGGCAGACTACTCAGCCAGTTGTTATGCACAAATCAACTCACAAACGGGTACAGGAAGAAATAAAGCCTAAACCACTACAGCCGCCCCCACACCCTACTGGTTCCTGTAAAGACTAGAATATCAGTAGCCACACAACTAAATACCACAGCTAGGTCCTGACTCCATAAAAGGCCATCAAGCTGTTTCTCATTCCTCCTAAGAAACCAAAGGGGAGGTCACTATGCACAACTAACCAAGAGAGGAATGTGTGCAGGGGTAGACAGAAACACAGGATGAACAAACCTAAAGGATGTGTACAAGGGGAAAAGGAGAATAATACATGCTGGCAAAGGAAAATCTCCTACCAATCTAACAGACAACAAAAGAAAGGTATGGGAAAGGCAAATGAGAAAAGACAGAGAAACACAATACTGGTCCCAGCCTAATAGGCAAAATCCCTTAGCAGCAGGGCAGGAACTCATGAACAGATGTCCACTTACAAAATATGGCCAGGAGAGAATGCTGGTAAAATGAGAGTATAAATAACCCCACCCGGTAAGTGATAGGACAGAGATAAATGTAATGCTGGTGTTTCTACCCTGCTCTACTCCCCTCACCTAGCAGAAACCCTGATGTACTCACGCCGTGGCTGTGCATGTGTATCTTCTCTTCTGGCTCATTGATGCGACCTCCCTGCTGCTTCTGCTTTGCTCCATCTGTGTGTCAGGACCTGCACACACTGTGCAGGCCTCCTGTAATGCCCATTAGGGCATGCGTATGTGCACCTTGCAGCACTCATTCCAGTAGTATTCCCCAGCCTATTGCTTGGAGCTGCTGTACATTTATGGCACCTTCCCCTACAGGGAGGTGGCCATTCAATGTCAGTTACTAGTCAGTCCTGTGCTTCTAGTAATATTGTTAGATCCCTGTTCCTGCATCTCAGCACCTGTGACTCAGCCTTTACCTAAACTGTACTATAGCCTGGGTTCTAGTTCTGTCCAGCCTGTGTTCCAGTACTTGTCCGGACTATGTACCAATAACTGTCTAGTCAGCCAACCTTTCTGAACCAACCATCCTGTCTGAACCGGCCATCCTGTCTGAACCACTCGTCTTGTCTGAACCAGCCGTCCTGTTAGAACCGGCTGTCCTGTCTGAACCAGCCACCCTGTTGTTACCAGAACATAATCCCTTTCTGCATGTCAGCAACTGAAGTTGATCCTGCCCAGCCTGTGGCTCCAGCTCTAACTTGCCTAACTCCTGCCTGTTGTTCCTACACTGCTGCCAGTCCAGACCCCCACTTGAGGTTCTGACTCCGTCTCGCCTGTTGCCAATCTTGACTCCAGTCTATGGTTTTGACTCCATTCTATCTGCTGTTGTTTTGGTCAGCTTCAGCGGACCTGGGTCCTGCCTTGGAGTGGTATCTGGTGTCTACTGGCAGCCAAGGCCAACCTCATCATCAGGGGCTCTGATAAATACCCAGTAGGCACTTAGTCACATCCCTCCATTGTAACCCCTTGCTCCATGGTCCAATGAGTCCACACCCTTGTTTCATTCGTTATACTTTTTGCTGCTCTGGCAAATCAGCAATATAAGAAAATGAAAACAACTCACAAGAAGACAAGCAGGGGAAAAAAGGCAAAGATAAACTTACCAATCAGTATTTGGACATGGGCGTACCACGATGTCCATTGTCTTCTGTGATGCATTACTTTTCTAGCAAGTAGGTTCCACAATTGTGAGCGGAGATTAGGGTGGATGGGGCCCATTGTGAGTCTGCCCCCTATGGGCCTCCATAAACCTGAAGCAGCCCCTAGGTACCTTATAAATACATAGCAGTCCTTGTTGATAAGGTAAAAAATGTTTGTACCGTTAGCCAGTAGATAGAAAAATATTGGAATCTGAGCCTGACGAAGGGGCCATAGTGTCCCGAAAGCTTGTTATGTTTACCATCTTAGCCATTAAAAGGTATCAACCACTGAGGACTCTCAGATTCCAACATTTTCCTAGCAGTCCTTGAAAATTCAAAAGAAAGTTGCAATTTTGTGCTACTCCCAAGTGTTAGTTTTGATACTTGTTACTCTACCAGTTACACACTTTCGTCATTATTCTTTACTTACATTTTTTTGGTTTAATTATTGATTGTTCTGTTATCAGTTCAATAATCCAGACACTGGGTCATCGATCTAAAATGACCAACACTAACACTATAGCCTTAACTGTTGAGCTACATTACAATCTCCTCTGTGAAGGATAGCCAACTACCGCTAAGACCATGTAGCAATGGTAAATCCTAAAGCTATTACCGTATATCAAGACGCGGTACTTACCCAAAAAGAAAACACCGTCTTTTTACATTCCTCTGGACAACTGTAACCTTTGCATGTGAAATCTCATGCTTTGCAATATTTGACCTTCAACTCAGCAATGTGCAACCTTCAACCCGAGCAACCTCTGGCCATGTCCTAACACAATAGAATCCATTTTATTTAGTGTCACTTTGGAAAGCCTAGCTCAACGTGTTCGCAGGAAAAAATTGCCAAATACATAGGTCAAAAGTCTGTAAATTGCGCTTACAAATATAATCCCGTCCAGCATTTCTTTATAATGGTGAAATGAAATGTGATTCCTTCCAAATCCTTTATTTTTCTTATTTATTCTTTCAAAACTAATCTTAGATCTTGGTCGAAGCCTTTACACTTTGACATCACAAGTGCGTATTACCATTATTCACCAGTCATGGAAAGCTACAATGAAGACAAATAATAATGCATGTTTTTATAATTAGCCCTTTATTTTAACACCTCAAACTATGGGGAAAAAATCTTTTACTTCTGCACTTTCCATTCTTATCATTTACTGTTTCCATCACAACAAAAATAATATAATATGGTAGTAGAAATAATGAGACATATCTTCTATATAAGTTTCTCTAATAGAGAAGAAACAGATTAGAAGCTAATTAAATTCACTTCAAACTTAGCCAAAGCAATTCAGAAACACCAGAATCCAAATATGGCAAAATAGCTCCCAGACAATATTTTACGGGATTATTTTTAAGGACGGGAAGGGGGTTGAAAGGGAGTAAAGACTTCTAGGTCCGGCGCTGATATGGAGACAGCACGGTGATAATGCTCCCGCCGAACCCGCCACAAACCCGCTCACACTACACCGCCGGACAGCTGGAGAGACCCGAGACAACTTACCCTGGTCACTGGGAAACCTCCACTATGGACACACTACACCACCGGACAGCTGCAGAGACCCGAGACAACTTACCCTGGTCACTGGGAAACCTCCACTATGGACACACTACACCACCGGACAGCTGGAGAGACCTGAGACAACTTACCCTGGTCACTGGGAAACCTCCACTATAGACACACTACATCACCGGACAGCTGGAGAGACCCGAGACAACTTACCCTGGTCACTGGGAAACCTCCACTATGGACACACTACACCACCGGACAGCTGGAGAGACCTGAGACAACTTACCCTGGTCACTGGGATACCTCCGCTATGGACCGGTATGTGCTGAAGAGCCTTGGGAGCTCTGGGAGAGAAGAAGGAGATATAGACTCAGAGTAGCAGCCAGTTAAAATGGTGCCAGCCGCCGGGGGATCAGGACTAGCTCACTAGCTAATTTAACCCTAATTTGCCCAAAGTACCAGGGAGCAGTAGAACAAGCCTTATACACATAATTAAACATACAACACCTATGCATAAACATAGAAACAGTATATGCTCCTGATCGGAGTGCCAGCACCCTTTACCCTCTTACACTCCAGCCCTCAGGATGTGTCTTATATTATTATCTGTTAATAAACAAATTGAATAAATTCAATGCAATTGAAATCAATTTTACCAGCCGAATTATGTTGAGAACAGAGATTGTCATGACTGGTATCAGTTCCTGTCCCTGTTTGCACTCAAAATCTGATTTGCAAATAAATCTATGAACATGTGAACATGTATGTTTTAGGAATGTGAGAGAAAGCCATTGCGACAAAATACACATTCCATGACAATGTTGCCCTCGATTTAATCTTAGAACCCCAGAGCTGCAAAGATAACCATTAGGCTGTGCACACAATGCTCTTTTATGACGTTTTTATTGTTCTTTAGTCCAGTTTAGTCACAAGCCTATCCTTATACCAGCAAAGTCAATGAGAATTCTGAAGTTTTATGCACCTGTTGCTTCCCTTGCGGATTTGGTGCAGAAATAAATCTACAGCATGTAAGTTCTTGCAGCGTTTTTCCATTGCAAATGCATGAAAAGCACATTGGAAAAAAAGCATCACATTTTTGGTGCATTTTTGCTTCCAGGAGATGCACAGTTGGTGCAGAAATTTCTGGAACCAAACACTCAACGTGTGCACATGGCCTAAGCTACAGGACACATCTAAACTATGAAGCAAAGTGTATGCAACTGTGACCCTGTATAATTTTGCCATTATTTTTTTTTCACCTGTTCTCATAAATAATGCCAATGATTTAAATTACCAATTAGTTTTTCCTGAAGCCATAAATAAGCACTCCATTGCTTACTGTCTGTCATCAATTCTGCATTAATCATGTGACGCTCTTATATCAAACCATATTACCCTTGATTGCTAGAAAAGTATTCATTGGAGATAAACCAGGAAACATATGATAAATGACTGTGGGAATTGGTCATCATTAACATTGTCTAATGGCGGGTTTACACGTTGCGATATCGGAGTCCGATTTCAATGAAAAGTCACGTGGTTGGATCGTTGGAGCCGACATCGTGCCTGCGTTGTATAGTGTGAACGTCCAATACGATGCAGGAACAATGTCAATGCGATATCGGGGATTGAATGAGCGTGTTATTCAATGCCCCGATATTGAATGGAGTTTGGAGTCGGATCGTGCTGTGTAAACGCACAACTACGATGCGATTTGAAACGTCACCCATTCACTCCCATGTTAAGTATGCGATCCTGGGTTGGGGGGCGTAGACATTGCACGGACGTTGTATTCCGATATCGCAGCGTGTAAACATCCAATGCGATGCGGGAGAAACGTGCACTAAATGCGCGCTCCCGCGCCATTGAGTTGCGATATCGGAACGAGATTGAAGCGTGTAAACCCACCTTAAGGCCGGCTTCACACTACAATTCAATCCGATCCGTGGCTGCCCGCTGTGGACTGGACAGCCCCGGACCGGATCAGCACACAGAACTGGAGGGCTAATAAGCCCTCCGGTCCGGTGTGCAGCCAGACTCAGCTGCAGGTGCTGATGAATCAGGACCACGGCTCGCAGGGAGCTAGCCACGGTCCTGAAATAACAGCAGATGTCCAGTTCCCGGATCCTCCCGGACCAGGGCAATCCGGCCCCATAGGCTCCCATGTTAGTGCTGGATTGCACCGGATCCGGGAAGATCCGGGGTATCCGTGAGGGTCTGGGGGAATACGGGAGGATCCGGGAGACGGCAATTTGGGGAGATTTCTCTCCCCGGACACAAAAACGTTGCAAGCAATCATAAAGTAATCATATGACTGCTATATAAAATGTCTAATATTGCTCTACATTTAGTTTTAAGAATAATAATGCTCACAATCATTGGGTATCATCTAAAACATCCAAGATAAGGGGCAGGTAATGCTCTCAATGTGACAGTGCTCTAAGATCTGCCCTATAGAGCCATGCTAGATCAAATCAATTACAATACTACCAATTTCCGTCATGTCCATAGTGATCCGATCTATGCAATTTTCGTCATAGCTTGGTGAGTATAGAAAACACGCATCAGTAATACGATGTGACGAATTTCTACACTGAATTGTCTCAGATGCAGTCAAGAGGTTTGGCATTTGCACAGCGGAGCTGGTTGAATTCCTCCCAAAACCAAGAAGATCTTTTGTCAAGGCAAAAAATGGATGCCAGGATTTTTGATAAACTCATCTTTCCTGTGAAATGGGATTACAGATGTCCACAATATTGTCAGCCAAACAGAAGTGACACTCAGTGAATCTTAATTTAGTGTCTTGATTATAACACATTTCAATTGAGGAACATATATTTAGGTGCTTCCCTTACAAAAAAAGCCTATCACGTTGCCTTTCACTGACTGTCACGCTTGGGTTCACAATCCTACCTGTCACCTGCTGAGCTCCCCTGAATATTCTCCTGTTGGGTAGCAAGTTTAAAGGGTAGGATTTCCGGGGGAGAGAGCCACAAAGATTTCTAATTTTATTTAATTATTTTTTTAATATAAATATGATATGCAAAAAAAATTTACATTTTGTAACTTAAAAAATATACGTGACACAAAAAATCTGATTTAAGCAATCAGTCATTTTCTGATGATAATTTTACCTTAAGGGACAGTGGAGGAAAAAAGAAATTTCCCAATGAGCTCACAATCTAATATTCTAATTGCTCATGTGATGACTTAACACTGCTTTAAACAGTTGGTGTCATGATGCAGTAAGTAAATGCACAGCAAGTGGTGCAACAGGGGGGAACCCTAGGGAAAAGGTGATAGGGAGAGGAGAGAGGTCACCCCTTAACATCCACCTGAGTCTGAGCCCTGCACTCCCTATCACTCCTAGATGTGTCCTTCCCCCCCATGCGTGATTTCACTTACTTAGGCCTATGCCTGCCCTGGGCCAGCCCTAGCTCTTGAATTGCGCAGCTAGATGCTAGTCTTACTAGTGCAATAAGACAGCACGGGGAGAGAAAAACAAGTGAGATAAAACACAAACAACCAAACGCCACAACTTCTCCAGGAAAGGATTTCACAGCTTCAAGCAGAACAACTCCACCAAAGAGGTCAGCATAGAGATCTATACCTGGCATAGGAGAGAGCTGGGAGTGAGTTTAAATAGAGGAAGGGAGTGGTCATAAGGTGCAGCAGTCGAGATATTTTCAGGATGGATAAGAAAGGAACCCTTAACCCCTTCCCCACTGAAAGAAAATAACTCCACTCTACACGTAATTATCGCTGAGTGGGCTCTAAAGATGACCTGTGATCAGTCCAACGATGTGACTTTCTGATCCCAGAGGTCACAGGATCGAGAGACACACTTGTAACATTAGGTAATTTCCTGTTAATAGTTTCCTTTGAAGATAGTTTGAAAGGAAACCTGTCAGGTCCCTTATGCCCTCCAACCCAGCAGCATTCCCATCTGTATGACTAAATTACCTGCCTTTCCATTCCTGCCTAATGTTATTCACAAAAAGTATTGATAAGGCTCGCTAATTGTTATGCCAATCAGGGCTTTGACTATTCAATGAGGGAGAGAAATAGACGTTGGACCAAAGGATTCCAATTGCTGTCTCTTTCTTTATTGAGCAAATAAGACCAGTATCAATACATGACCTGGGTCGAATACACATTGACGCGTTTTGTCTCACAGATGAGCCCTAGTCATAACAGCAGACCTTAGGTCTGTCATCTACTTCTCTCTGTATCTCATGTTAGCCCAGCTGACGGGCAATGAACCGTGACCTGGATACCGCTGTGGACTGTCCTGCTGCATCTACTCGGGGAGTGGATTGCTTTTCCTTTAACTCTCATGAGGTGTTTGTTTCTCCAGACTACTTGTCCTCTTTCCATGCTATCACACCCCTGTGGGCATAATACCATGATTTTCACAAGGTGGCTTAATCGCCAGCTCCTGGGAATCTTGTGCATGCGCGCGGCTTGTTTTAGCTGCGTCACTATATCTATGAAGTCGGGATTAACATGTCCTGGCTTCAGAGAGATGCACTAAGCATGGTCGGAGCTGCTATTTTGTCAGTCATTCACACTGCACCTCTCTGAAGCTGGGACACATACACCCGGCATTAGATGCTCAAAGTAAGTGGCCAAAGAGCTGCGCGCATGCGCAAGATCTCCGCAGTTCATGATATATAGAGCTGGATAGACAGGGAATTTAGTTATACAAATGTCAAAACTGCTGGGTTGGAGGGCATAGGCAGGGGCGGACTGGCCCAGGTGGCAGGGGGGCAAGTGCCCCCCAGGCTGGCTATAATGGCCTCTTCCAGGGCCGCCCCCATACTGAATGGGCTGGTCCGGCCATGCTTTGCGACCACAGCCGCACACTTCACACTGCAGCCGAGCTGGCCAGGCGAAGTGCCTTGTGGTGAGTGTGCTGCCAGAACCCCCCCCCTCCTGGCAGACTCCACCAGCACCCCCTTCTTCCCCCGGCAGACTCCACTAGCACCCCCCCACTCCTCGCCAGACTCCACTAGCACCTCAACCCCCCCTACTCCCGCTCCTCACCTAGGGCTGACATCAACACAATGCCTCCCTGGGCATAGGGGACCTGACAGATTCCATTTAATGTGTTTTTTTTACTCTTAGGGACCAATCACAGTTAAACTTTCTTTTTTCAAGGGCGGAATACAAACTAAACACTGCGCTGTGATTGTTTGCTATAGGGAACCAATATCGTCTTTTAGGAAGATAATACAAGGACTTCTACAAAGCCGTCAGTACATCTCTTTTGTGTGTTGCCAGAGAGCTTAGTGGTGAATTCTTTCTAAAAACTTGGCCATGATTTCAATCGAAGAACCAAAGTCATACTCAAAAATAAGTAACATATGCAGAATGTATAGAATAATCCCCCCTCGAAACAGCAGTGAGTGAAACTGAGACCGCAGCGCTATTTAATACGCCACAACCTCAGACTAAACGACGTGCACACATAAAGGACTGATTGACAGCGGTATTATTCTAAATGGGGGCTTTCACATCTCCAGGAAAAGATACTTTATTATAGTGTTACAGCAAAGGGACCTGTCACTCACCCACATGGAAGAAAGCCTAATAATAATAAAACACATTATAGAATGCTGAGAAATGCTTGTGATGTGGTTTAATTATTCTGAAAGTGCATTTCTAGCAGAGAAAGATTGTTTTATAACATTAGTATGAATCTTACGTTAAAAAAAGTGGAATATTTGGAGGGAAAAATACCAGAATAGGTTTTTGAGGAGGTGTAAACCCTCAGATCCTGTCTGCCTCACTTACCTTTATTACATCTGATTTGCAGTGGCGTAACAAGACCTCTATGGGCCCCGATGCAGCATTTCCACTGGGGCCCCATAGGTGAGGAGCGGGGGGGGGGTGCTGGTGAGACTTTTTGCAGAGTTGATGACTGGGGGGGGGAATGGGGGTGTGGGGTGCTGCTGGTGGTGGTGGATAGCTGGTATATTACTTACAGTAGCTGGACCTCCGCTCCGTGGTCAGCGGCAGCGGCCCCGCCGATAAGAGGAGCGGAGGGAGGAGGTGAGGCTTCACTAACTTCCCGTCCTCCCTCCTCTCCTCGGACACACGCGATGGCAGTTGCGGCGGGCGGCTGGAAGCACGGGCCCCCCTGCAGGAGGCGCGGGCCCCCCTAAAGGGGTGGGCCCGGTCTCAGCCGCGACTGCTGCGACCGCAGTAGTTACGCCACTGCTGATTTGTACTCATTGAGGTGTGTGTAAAGGTAGGGGGCTCTGTTTGTACTGTCCTTGTGAGCCTACCAATTGAAGACCCATTACACATTAACCCTTACTGTCGCTCTTTTTCATTTTTGTCTGCATTACTGCAATTCTCTACTAATCGGTCTCCCTCTCACTAGACTCTCACCTCTCCAATCCATTCTGAATCCAGCAGCCAGGATCATATTCCTCTCCAACCGCTTCACCGACGCTTCTACCCTGTTCCAGTCATTGCACTGGTTGTTCATCTGCTACAGAGTATAAGATAAACATCACTCTCACCCACAAAGCCCTCCACAGTTCTGCAGTGCCTTACATCTCCTCCCTTATCTTTCTATCACCCTACTCATGTCCTCCGTTCCACTAATGGACCGAAGAGTGACATTCTCAAAAATCCAAACATTCCGCTACCATTCCCAAGACTTCTCACGAGCTGCACCAATTCTCTGGAAGCACTACCAAGAACAATTCAATTCCCAAATATTCCCACACTTTTAAGCATGCCCTAAAAATGCATTTCTTTAGACTGACCTATCACCTCACATCACTTATCTAACTATCCCCGTTTTCCCTTACAAACCTTTCTTCCAATATGGCCCCTTGTATCATCTGGTCCTTTAGTTCTCCCTGTAGATAAGATGCCACCAAAGGAGTCTGTCAATGGCTCTCTCATGGAGAATACAGGAGCGTTCAGCTGAGCCAAAAAGGGGGAGTTAGGGAAGAGAAATGTAGGCCAAAATAGTTATCTTATATGTATGGCTTTAATTGGAATCCAGACAGTCCATGGCCAAAAAAAGCAATACAGTGAATTCTATCCATTTTTTGGCATCTCCACATAATGAAGTTATGTTCTTGGTAAATCCTATCAAAAAGTAAAGTACTTTTCCGTAATTCAATACATAAGTTGAAACACATATATTATAAAGAGTCATTACACACAGAGGGATCTATTTCAAGTGTTTATTTCTGTTAATGTTGATGATTATGGCTTACAGCCAATGAAAACCCAAAGGTCATTATCTCAGAAAACTAAAGAAGGGAGGATGAAGGGTTAAAAATTGTGCTGCTGTATTCCACAACACATCAAAGAGTGACTATAATATTGATTTATTAGTCAACGGGTTTCACCCTGAAACATGGCAATATCATATTGATTTGTCCTCAGGAAGAGGCCAGGGAGCCCTCAAACACATTGACTAATAGATCAATATTATATTCACCCTTTGATGTCTCGTGGAATACGGTAGCATTGTGTTTAACCCTTCACCCTCCCTACTCTGTAGCCGCCACACTGGGGACTGCAGCAGCCGTGATCTGCTTTTATAGTGGTTGTGACTCTCACAACCACACAAGGTGAAGCCTCTGATACATATTTAGATCATATTTTATCTCTCAGACCCTTCATCCTCCCTACTGTAATTTTCTGAGATAATGATCTTTGGGTTTTCATTGGCTGTAAACCATAATCATCAACATTAACAGAAATAAACATTTGAAATAGATCACTCTGTGTGTAATGACTCTATATAATTTATGCGTTTCACGTTGTGTATTAAATTACTGAAATAAAGTAACTTTTTGATGATTTTCTAATTCATTGAGATGCAAATGTATCTTCTCCACATCTGACAAAATTGGATCACAAAGATCAAACTCTGATCAGAATGTGATTAGCATAATTGATCCGATTTTCTCGGATGACAAAAGAACGGTCGTCTGCACCAAACCTAAGTATAAATCATTGCTAAAGTCCCGGAGAACTCAATGGACCAACTTTGTGTAAACTTTTCCTCTATTCACAACTGGAAAGCCCATTAATGTTTAAAAGCCATATGTTAATCTGTCATTTAAATACTTCGGCTTTAACACGTTCAGTTGCTCCCATGAATTGCGCATTCAGTTAATGGAAAAGTAATCATATGAAATTACTCTGTCGAGCGGTTAAAGTAAAAACATTCTCGTAGAAAGATCCATCCTATGACCCGTCTTTGTATAACACATAAAATCCCTGATGTTTAAGCCGCCTCATTTAAAACCCATTGCGCTGTTTTTTAAGCAATATGATGTTTGATTTGTTACATAAGAAAATGATGAAACGTATCGGTAAGTGTTGTTTAATTTTCTCTGATGTATCCTCATTTCCATAAATGTCATGTGGAAAGGAATGTAAAACTCCTAGATAAGCAGAACTCAATTAACAAAATACACATTAAAAATATAAAAAAAAATATAAATATAAATCACATAAAATATTGAAATAATCCATACATTGGTAGAATATTGATCTGCAACTTGTGGCTCTCCAACTGTTGGAAAATACACTTTTTTGTCATGCCCCGACATACTGTTGCACACCCTTGTTTAAAGCAATATGATGATGTTTGTAGGCTATATATAATATTTGGATACTAGTCAGTACAAAAGGTAGGTTGTGACACAGTATGTCAAGCTAGGTACTATTTAAACTAGGTTGTGATGCAGTCACTACTTACAGGAATGGAGGCGACAGGGAGGTTAGGAAATCCTGGGTCAGTTCCAGGAGAGTTCTCAGTATTCAGGGAGTAGATAAAGACATAGCCATGAAGAAGTCAGGGATTAAACAGAGAAGTATACAGGTCACGGTCTAGGGGTCAAAATACCAGGAGAATAATAACAAGTACAGGGTACAGGCAAAAGAGTAATCAAGCAACAGTCTGGGTGGGCTGGCCTGGCATCATTCTGGGAGAGGCTGCCCAACTAAGTAACAGAGCACTCACTTGAAGTTGGAACACCTGAGCAACCCAACCCCTCCCATAACCAGAATGGAGTATATTGACAGCTCAACACACTGGTATCAGTAACAGTGCAATGGTTGCAAGGGCAGGGTTACTCAGATGATCCAGGGCAACAGTCTATAAAGCATAAAAGCCGTGACACTAACCGGACATCTAAAGGGGGATATTTACAGGGGTTTTTTTTGCTTCAATAGTTTTTATTAAGGTTTCAAAATTTACAAACATAGGTAACGTTTCCATCAAGTGGTAGCACAGTAACGCTGTCGAAAGTATTTCCGACTATAAGACAATGGAAAAAGTACATTGAAAAATTATTTCAAAAAATACGTAAGTGTAGGTAACAACACGAAATTCTTAAGGAGTTGGGGAAAAAAGGGAGAGGGGAGGGTTAAAAACCAGTAGGGGAGGCAGGAAGGTGGGGGGAAAAGGTAAGGAGAAGAAATAGTATAAGAAAAGAAGTTAGGAAACGGAAAAGAGAAAAGAGAAAGATCCCTCAGATTGAGCGAGACTATCCATCAATCACAGATGAGATATACAGTAAGATGTAAAAAACCTAAAGACACATTTCAAAGGCAGTCGAGTAAATCTTATACGTCCGGCCCATAGGATGACATGAGCCATGGGTCCCACCAAGATAAGATTTTGCTTCTCTGCTTGGCGCTGTGAGCTAGCAACAGCTCATAGTGGAAATGAGTATTGACGGAACTGACCAACTCGACTTTAGTTGGTGGAGTAGAAGATTTCCAGTGTCGCGCTACACAAATGCGCGCAGAGATTAAGATGTTGGCAATACTTGGTTTGTGTAAATGTGAGAAGTCCTCTAATCCTAGACCCAACAGTTCCAGACTTGGTGTTAGATTGACTGGGTAATGAGTGATTTCAGTGAGGAGTCCATCCACTGTGACCCAAAAGTCAGAAACTACGGGACACAACCACCACATGTGTTGAGTATCTCCCTGAAGGCCGCATCCTCTCCAGCAGAGCGGCGAGGGGGCAGGTAAGGACTTTGAAAATCTAGAGATCCGGTGTGGTGTTAGATACCAGTCCATATGCAATTTTTTAAGTTGTTCAAAGTGGGTGATGCATTTGGAGTAAGCCGTTGCCTGGGTCGTTGCATTCCGCCATTGTTGAAGGTCTGCTGTAAAATGTAGGCGAGATTCCCATTTTTCCATATATGGGAGTTTCATGGTACTCCTGGCTAGGCCAAGTGCGTTATATATGATAGAGACTCCATGATCCTCTTGAGAGGTTGATTTAAAGTATCTGTGCAAGGATCCGTCAACGTCAACTGGACTCAACTCGGGAAGGGCCAAAGAGTCGAGAAAATGCCTCAGTTGCAGGTATCGGTAGAACGTGGATCGAGGAAGATCAAATCTAGCAGTCAATTCTGAAAAGGGTTTGACCCCTGCCCCTTCCCTCACCTGTCGCAAGTACTCCACCCCAAGCACTCTCCATGAGGATAGAGAGAGAGAGTCAATTAACAGTTCCACTGCTGAGGTAGTGATGTAGTGGTGTAGGAATAGGAGGAGGACTCTGCTATGTGAATGCCAAATATGTAGAAGTGCTGTCATAGACTTAAGGAGATTTGGGCCCTTCCATTTGTTCAGGAGGGTGCTTTCAAGCAGGAGCCTGGTGGAATTTCGAGGGGCATAATGCCTTTCAATTTGTAGCCATAGGCTGTGGGAGTCCTCTTTCCACCACACTCCGGCTGCGGCAATATGTATTGCCTGGAAATATGAAACAATATCGGGGAGAGCAAGGCCCCCTAGTTTGGTGGGTAGAGTGATAATTTTATGACTTACTCGGTGCGGTTTGGAGTTCCATACAAATCTGCCAAGCAGAGATTGCAAGGAATTTAGGAGGTTTCGGGGAAATTTAAAAGGGAGGCATCTCAGAACATGAAGAATTTTTGGGAGATACGTCATTTTTATTATTTGTATCCTTGCCATCCAGGAAAGGCCCAGTGGAGAGTGAGAGTCAAGTCCAGACTTCAGTTTGTTGTACAAAATATCATAGTTACAACGTATGATCCCAGATGTGGGAGTAATCTGTATTCCCAAGTATGGGAAGCCATCAGGCGACCAGGTAAAAGGAATACTTTGCTGGAGTTGAATGGCCATATCAGGAGGGATCCCCACCGGGAAAAAGAGCGACTTGGAGGAGTTCAACTTATAGTAGGAGACCTCCGAGAATTTTGCCAGCAAACTTATGATATTTGGAATGGTTTTCGGAAGGTCTGTGCATATGAACACTACGTCGTCCGCATAGAGGCCGATTTTGTGTTCACAGACTCCAACTTTGACCCCGGTAATATCTGGGTCATTCCGAACCCTCTCAGCCAGGGGCTCCATCACCAGCGCAAATATCAAGGGCGAGAGGGGACACCCCTGCCTTGTTCCATTCGCTATGGTGAAGCTCGAGGACGTAAAGCCCGAAGACCTCACCTTCGCGTTGGGATTGGAGTAAAGGGCCATCACTGAATTCTGGAAGTCTCCCACTATTCCAAATCTGTTAAGAACCTCTTTCAGGTACCCCCAGTGCACTCTGTCAAAAGCTTTTTCAGCATCCAATGAGAGAAGTGCACTGGGGGACGAGTCTCTTTCCATCAGTTCTAGAAGATCTAATAGTCTCCGGGTTCCATCTGCCGCTTGTCTCCCCGGGATAAAACCGACCTCATCAGGGCCAATCAAGGAGGGCAGGACAGTCATTAATCTGAGCGCTAGTATTTTAGCGTATATTTTCAGGTCTCCGTTAAGGAGAGCTATGGGGCGAAAATTAGTAGTAGAGGTAGTTACTTTCCCCGGTTTTGGAAGGGTGGAGATGAGAGCCTCTAATCCTTCTGGAGCAATCTGCCCCTGTTCACGCCAGTAGTTAAATAGTCTAAGCAGGTAAGGTGACAAACACTGTTGAAAGGAATTATAATATGTGTATGTGAATCCGTCAGGACCCGGGGCTGTGTTAGTTTTGGTCGATTTAATAGCCCTTTGGATTTCGTCTAACCTAAGCGGAGCATTCAGGAGAGCCTCTTGGGCTTGTGTAACCCTGGGGAGGTTGACTTGATTTAAAAATTGATTGATGCATTCAGAGGTAGGTTGTATTGTGCGCACGTCTTCGTTGAGGTTGTATAGAGAAGAGTAATATTTGCGAAACTCTTCTGCAATTAGCAGTGGGTTTCTGATTGGGGTGTTATGCTGATCAAGGAGGTGATCGATTTTGGTGGCAAGGTGGCGCTTTTTAATACGGCGGGCCAGGAGTTTCCCTGCTCTATCACCCATTCCATAGAAGTTTGCCCTCATCTTTTTAAGATTATGTTCGATCTTACCCATCAGAACGTTCCGTAATTTAAGGCGAGCATCTGAGAGTTCCATCAGAACTTCTGGGGCGTGAACGCTTTTGTGCTTTTTTTCCAAAATCGCGATTTTATTAGTCAGATATTTGGTCAGCTCCTCTGTTTTCCGTCTAGCTCTAGCGGAGATTTTAAGTAAGACTCCTCTGATATATGCCTTGTGCGCGAACCAGAGGGTTTCTGGGAGGTCGCCCCGTTGTCATTGTGTTCAAAGTATTCAGTTAAATGTGTAGATACTTGTTTTAAGTTGTCAGGAATAGATAGGATATAGTCGTTTAGTCGCCAGGATGTGGTCGGTTTGATATGCGAGGTATCCGTCACAGTGAGAGAGGCAGGGGCGTGATCAGTCCAGGTAATATGTCCTATGTCTGTGTGCTGACAAAGAGGGAGTAAGAGATCATTGACTAGAATATAATCGATTCTGCTGTATGTGTTATGTCTAGATGACATGTATGTGTAGTCTCTCTCTTCCCCATGCATGTATCGCCAGATATCGTGGAGATGATACTGGCCGATTAGTTTGCCCAGATCCTTGCGACAGCGAGAGGAGGAGGAAGAGTCAAGTCTCCCACACGGAGGGATGTTAAAATCTCCAGCTATAATCATGGGTCCCCCTGCAAGGCCTTCAAGTTTGGACAGGAGGGATCGATGAAATTTCATCTGGCCCGTATTTGGTCCATACACCGAGATCAATGAATACAGCTGATTATTCAGGGATATCCTCAATATTAGATATCTACCGCGTGGGTCAGGGATCTCCTCTACCAGAGATACCGATAGGGATTTGTGTATGAAGATCGCTACACCTGCCTTTTTCTCACCAGAACCTGCAAAAAATCTATGTGGGAAGTTCGGATTGGACATTCTAAAATTATCCTGCTGGAGCAAATGAGTTTCCTGCAGGAAGATTACCTCACTGTGGAGATGCTTGACTTGATTCCACACCAGAGACCTCTTGCCCGGAGAGTTGAGTCCGTTGACGTTGATTGTGGAGTACTTGATAGACATCTTTGACTAATAGTATGAATCAGAAATAGAGAATAACTTCAGGTATAAAATATACTAATGTTCAGTTAATGTGATACACAGTTACAATAGTCCAATCTGGGGGTCCTGAGCGGGTTAGAGAAAAGAGTAGAAGCAGAGTGCTGAGAAAGGGAGGAAGGGGGAGGATGGGGGAGAGAAAAATTTTAGGTAAACCAACTATTTACAATACCACTTTTCCAAGTGGGCGGTGCCCAGCACCTATCTGGCTCAGAGTGCTCCCTGGATTATGGGGCACTAGGAGTCAGTATTGTATGGTACTATTAATGTACCTATGGGGCAATCACTATCCCAAGAGAGGATTCAGAGAAGAGCAGATAAAATAAAGAAGAAAAGTGAGATTAAGATAGATTATAAGACGAGACAATGCTTGTGAAGGAATTACAAGAATGGAGAAAAGAAGAGTTTAGATTAGAGTCAAAAGGTAGAGCGTGAAATAAAGATTAAGAATAGAAAGAATTAGGAATAAAGGCCCAAGTCTAATAAGAATCAGGTAAAATTGAACTATACACCCGGCATATTAATAACAACAGCAGTACACCGGACAGCAGTTCAGGCTGGTTCCATATGTTGCGCGGGAACAGAAGATCCGTCTGGGTCCGGTCCGTCCTGAGGAGATGGCGTGTTGGGGGATCGCTGTTGGGGGAAAATTTTCCATTTCTTCAGGAAATCCTTCACTTGTTGGGGACTTGCACAGGTGTAGATTGTATTGTCCTTCTTTATGAGCAGTTTTAGTGGAAATCCCCAGCGATAGCCAATGTGCTGTTCCCGTAGAATGGCTGTGACCTCCTGGAAAGCTCTCCTCCTCGCCAATGTGCCCGCAGAGAGATCCGGAAATACGGAGATCTGCTGGAACTCCTCTGGGACTTCCACCCCACTCCTCAGAGCTCTCAGGAAGTCCTCCTTTATTTCAAAAAAATGAATTCTTGCCAGAACATCTCGTGGCAGAGCTGGGTCAATATTTGCTGGTCTGGGAAGTCTGTGGATCCTATCTATGATTATATCTGTGTTCTGCAATGTAGGCAAGACTGAGGTGACAAACTTCTGCAGCAGTGGTCTTAATTCCACAGGAGAGACAGAATCAGGGATCCCCCTTAGCTTTATGTTGTTCCTTCTGGAACGATCCTCAAGATCCATCTGTTTCAGGGTCTGTTTCTCCAGCTTTTCCTGCAGCACAGCGTGTGCATCAAGGAGATCATTATGCGATTTGACCAGTTCGCCCATCTTTGTTTCCAGATGGTTAGTGCGTGTAGTCAGATCACCCACCTCACCTCTCAATCCCGCCAGCATCCCCTGCATGTCCTCCTGCAGCGAGGATCTGAGATCTGCCAGGAGCTCCCGCATTGCTGTGTGTGTGACCATCAGTCCCGGAGAAGGGGGTATGGAGTTTGTTGAGGCAGTGGAGTTTCGCCTGGAAGCCCGCGTGTTGCGGTGCGGGGATAAGGGCGGGAGCGCCATCTTAGGTGTAGCTGAGGGGAAGCTGCTGGTCAGGGCGGGAGCGAAGAAATCGGTGACCCGGCGTGGTGTAGCTCGCCTAGTGGGTCTAATTCTGCCCATTCGGTTCCTGACCTGTTCCGCTGCTGCTGCGTGCTGTCCTGAGCGTTGGAGAGCCGGTGGGTGCTGGGTATAGACGCGGGAAAGACTCGGGACCTCAGAGCTCCCGTATTATGCGGCCATCACCACTCAGGTCCAGGCCACGCCCCTTTACAGGGGTTTTTAAGAGTTTTTTGTGATGCCAGCTGAGATATCTGGTCAGGGATGACTGGCGCTGCTTATGGGGTCCCCAGAGGATAGATGATGGAGCAGCTGGATGTAGCACTCCCTTCAGCAGGAGCAGGCCTCTGGGAGTTGTAGTAGGTGTTGAGTAGAGGAGATGGTGGGGGTTGTAGAGGTGAGTTGAAGCAGCAGTGTAGAGGTGCAGTGTGAACACAGAAAGGTCTCAAGGAGAGAGTCACTGTTCTTTAACTTTTACTTGGTATTGCAGTCATCCACAGATCCAGGGTACTGGTTCACCGGGCCAGGTGACCTGGCCAGTCTGAAAAGAACTAGGCATTGCTTTGATGGACAGGTATATCGCCTTCCTTGCTGTCTTTCTCCTTGGGGTTATAGGTACTGTGATTGAGGTTGGTTGAGGTTATAGGTAGTATCCACTTCCCTATGTGCCTCTTCTTTCCTTGTGGCTACTAGCAGGCAGGCAACCAAAGACTCTCAAGACCCTGGACCCATACCTGTTCTTCTAGCTCTATGGTAGCCACTGTGCCCCTGGTAGTCCGACAGTGTGCCTGCTAGGCTTGTAACCCAACAGTCTCCAGATTGCTGCCAGGCATGAAGTCCTAACAGCCTGAGATTCTGGCTCTTGTCCACAGCTGTGTTCTGCTCAGCCTGAAGGCTACCAGCAGGCATGCACTCTCATCAACTGTCTGACTCTGTCTCCAGCTTCTGAGAACGAACTCCTAGTGCCACCCCTCCCCCCTACACCTCACTCCAGCTAGGCCCTCCCTCCAACCAGTGTCTGTCACTGCCCTAAACAGGCATTTTGTGCCCAGCCCACTGATCAGAGGTTGGGAAGTGTTTGTGTGTGTGTGTGTGTGTGTGTGTGTGTATGCATGGGGGAATCTATCATAGCATACCAGAATTCTCCTCCGACATGGCATTAGTGCCGAAGGAGTTAACTACCACTGTGGTGACCAGACCACAGGGGCGCCACAACAGCATAAGTACAATAGTGTCCCAGATGCACTGCACGGCAGTATCATGACAAATATATTGGTTTATGTTTGGGAGAGCAAATATATAAGCGCCTAGATTATTTTCCTAATCCTAATCCATTGGTTGATTTTTTGAGTCTTCCAGTAATTGGAATTTCTGGGATGGAGAAGCAGTTACCGTACCATTTAAGTTCATCATGTAAATTCTACTAGACTTTTTGCAACCCCAAAGATTGTCCCTTAGCAGGTGCTCTGGGGAAGTTTAACTGGCCTCTCTACTTTTCTTAAGCCAAATTCTCATGTCAGTGAGAGAGGGTCCAAAGAACCAGTCATGACATTACCTCTGGGAGAAGGTTTCCTGACCGTAGTTCATAAGCCTCATACTTGCCAATCATGATGCTAGTCACTACTCACAGACTAGCCATGAGGCTGAGTAGTCAAGAGGTCCAGGCTGAGATTCTAGTAGGGCAAGCAATAAACAAAGGGGTCAGGCAAAGGCATAGTCAGGTCACAGTGTGAAGTCAAAATTCCATGAAGGTATTGGATTAAGAGCAAAGGGCTTAACAAACAGATATCAGGAGAAAGGTCCAAGGCCATGTTAACAGTAGTTCAGACTAAGCACAGAAACAACAGCCAAGTAGACACCACCAAGCTAAAGCTACAACTGGCAATAATTAAAGACAGACCTCAAAATAGCAAAGTAATCATTCCAAATAGGACACACATACGGGAAACCACATGCACCCTAACCTTGATTGGATGTCTGAGCTCTCTATCACCATACTGACAGCTCAGCACAGATCTGTCTCTGATTGGATGGCTGAACTGTCTATTATCACACTGACATCGTTATCCATACTAATAGTGGGTTTTATGGTTGTCTAAAATTGGCCAAATAATATTAGGAGATTCAGTTCATGTTATGAGCTCAACAGGTAAGATAGTCACTTTCAGCCATAAATCTGGGCGAACAGCACACATCAGTTGCAATGGAAAAGCAGAGCAAGTCTTGATGGATTATGGATGGATCAGCGATTACGAGGTCAAAAGGGTATGCAGCAAAGCAGACAAATGTGATACAGCTAGCATACATGAAGCAGGGTCAGGTGTGTGGATACACTCAGGAACCGTAGTTGTATAAGAAACTAATTTCAGCATGGAAGTAGTTAAATGCATGAATGCAGAATGGTATATTCCAGGATAGCTATAGTTAAACACAGGAGTAACTAAGCAGTGAATACATTATGCTATATTCCGGAGGGGCAGTGATTAATAGCCAAGAGGTAACAGAGAAGTAAATGAAACTGGAGACATGTTTGATAGTGGAGTCTATGTGTAAACAGGACTGTGAACAGGAAGAAATTGGTAACTTGCTAACTGGAAGATTGGTGTGAACAATACCTAGTAAGATACACTGAGCTGGGAAGTAAATGTTGGTTGTACCATGTGTGGCACCCCACTGGTCAGTGCACCACTAAAGTGGTACTACACCCAGATTAGCATGTGTGGTATCCCTGTGACCAGAGGATGGTAATGTTAATCTGAGGCCCCTGTGTACGCATTCATACACTTAGAGCTAGGGAACCCATTGGCTGAACCCGTAACCAGGGTAACCGGTCCTGATGGGAGGAGCTTAGGTGTAGTAAGAGGAGCGGGAAGGAGTGGCAGTTAGTCAGTCGTGAGGAGAGTGAAGTGGAGGGTGTCTGTAAAAGAAGGCAACCCAGACAAGAAGGGGGGTCCCTGGCTTGAGCAAGCCCAGTGCTGGACCATACTGATAATCGGTCCGGGAGGGAACCCAGTCCAAAAACGGAGGACCAGCTCTGAAAGCGGTGCAGGCGTCTATCCCTGAGCCGCCAAACCGGAGGGTCATGAGCCTTCAGATAGCCACGACCCGGTCCAATGCACGTCCCCACCAGGATCCAGGATTTCCGTCAGGGTTCGAGCCCCTTCAAGAGGGTATCTCTCCCCTCAGAGTGAAGGGTAACCTCTAACAGACCCGTGGACCTGGTAGTAAGAGGGCTCCCTGTAGGGCTGCGCATTGAAGTTAGGAGAGTGCAGTGAGTGAGAAGGACAGAGGTTGAAACATGAAGGAACACTGTTGAGGGCCTCAGAGAGACTTTGCATCCTTTGGTGACTACTTGGCCAGCTACCTGTGACTGTGCACCCTGTGAACTGCTTGAAAGTCACCAGTAAATACCCATGCAGAGCTAGAAGGTCTCCTGTGTTTCATTTCTACTACAACAACCAGTACCAGAGGACTGCCCTGGGGATTCCGCTCCACCAGCGGGAGCGACATCATCTGGCTGCCCATCCATCATCACCAGAGGTCAGCAGCAGTGCTGGTGTATTCACCAGACACCATAGGTGGCGTCACGAACATTTAATTTTATTTTTATTTTAATTCTTTTATTAAACCCCTTTTTGAGTGTCCACCAGGGCCACCGCTGACAGCATCCATAACTAACGCCTGGGATCCGAGTACCCCGGCCCTGGAGTGAGACACATGGAAGTCAGGAATGGCAGAGGAGGTGGTAGATACCTTGCTGCAGCTCAGCCAAGTGAAGTAAATGAAATCTGCTCTGGATTTTGGCTTTGGTTCCCTTGCCATCCCATAGTTTTCTGTTGTCACCCCTCTTTTCATCCTGCTCACTACGAATTTAAGACAAATTATAGGTAATCTAATCCTCCAACTCCATTGGCCCCATGTAGACATCTTCTTCGACTTGAGGTATGTGTTAATTAAATAGTAATGCAGTTTTCGGTCTGGTCTCTACTTGCAGTACTGTTATTCACCATTACTTCCTTCCAAAGATACCGTTATAATAGCTCCACCATAATTGCTGATCTTTCAGCTGTACTAGTTCTGGTTTGGAGAATTTTTCAGAGATGCCATATCAATCATTTTGATCAGTAAGAAAAGCCGTACATTACTTTACTGTATCTAACATCGGTGCCAGTAGCCCTTTAATTAAAATATTCAGAGAAATAGACTAAGATGAATCTGGCTCCATCTCTCGTAAAATTTGGTGTAAACAGTAATGTCAAATGCCGATGGATTGTGAACCATTTACACCGATTAACCCCTTTTCTATACTCCTATTAAAAGGCAAAATGGAGCGCAAATTGCCGACAATATAAACCTTATTAACCCAAAAGTAATGCCTAATTTATGCAAATTAAATTTCAGCTTTCAAATGAAGCAATTCGAGTTCTAAGTGACTTGTTTGTAAGTTGTTTCCAAATGACGGATTTATAGAGGCTGAAGGGAATGTAGATCGCATTTATTTACATGGTAATGTGCGGAAGTGAACGGAGAAGGAAATCAAGCAATCGTTTCGTTTTAAGGGAACTTGTCATTTGATTCATGTTGCCCAAACTGCAGATTGCATGCACCGGAGCCTGGCTCCATAACTTCACAGAAGATATAATTAGGAGATCCCCTGACTGCTGCAGGTGATTGATGGGCATCATTTTTGTGTGTATATAGGGAGAAACATGTCAATCACCTGCAGCAGTACTGGGGTGGCCCCCGGAAGAGTTGGCAAATTGACCTTTAATTTTTTCTGGACAGCTTGTCAAAAGAAGGCATATGATGGCGGTGAGGGGGAAGAACCCGCTTATGGATGTTAGGCAGTGCTGGGTGCAGACACAAGTTAGTGTCAGTTGGTTACCCGTCCCCCGTTCTCCCTACTGTTAGGGCCTTCCTTCCCTTTTCCAACCTCTGTATTGTACCGTGCAACTTGTCCATGCGTTACACCTTCTATAGCATACAAATATAACCAAGCTCTGACTGCATTGAGGTATATGATAAGGTAAAAAATGTGTGTACCGTGTTAGCCAGTAGATAGAAATACTTTAAAAACAGGGTTCTAATGGCTAACTGAAAAGATGGTAAACATACCAAGCTTTCGAGACTCTAAGGTCTTTTCATCAGGTTTAATAATCATCAATTATGAAGCTTGATGAAGAGACCTTAGAGTCTTGAAAGCTTGGTATGTTTACCATCTTTTCAGTTAGCCATTAAAAGGTATCAACCACTGAGGACTCTCAGATTCTAATATTTTTCTAAGGCCGGCTTCACACCACGTTTTCTCGGCTGTCAGGCTGTGTCCGGTGCCTTGCAGGAGGCACCGGACACAGCCTGACTGCTCCGGACAAATAGAACCGGAGGGTTAATATGCCCTCCGGTCCTGTTTGTAGCCTGATTCTGCAGAGCGTAGCTGAGGTAGCCGTCCCCTGCTGAAATGGTGCTGAACCACTTCACAGGGGACAGCTCCCTGGTGCTGAAGTTCATTGTAGCTTACGCTGAACTTCAGCTGCCGGTGTCCGGTTTTCCAGATCCTGCCGGATCTGGGCAGTCCGGCGCCATAGACTTCCATGTTAGGGAGCGCCGGATTGCCCCGGATCCGGGAGGATCCAATTTGGGCAGATTTTTCGCCCCGGACTCAAAAACGTTGCGAGCAGATAGCTGCCATCCGGCTCCATCCGGCCCCATAGGGCTGCATTAGGACAAAATCGGGTCCGGGGCTGTCAGGTTCGCCCCGGACCCGATTGTACCGTGGTGTGAAGCCGGCCTAAGGTATATGTGACTATAGCTATTGTTGATCAGGCACAAATTTTGATCAAATTATTAGCCCATCTGCAAGGCTGAGAGCCATAGCTTTTTGCGTTGAGGACTATTTGATGACTTGTGGCCGGTTTTGAACCTACAGCGGATTTTAGACGTTTTCATAGGCGCACCCAAGGGGGGGGACCTACGTGTCTGGACTTCCCCCTTTGGACGGCCCTGAGAAGTGGTGCAGTACACAAGGAGCTGGGCCCCTATGTCAGGAGACAGGAACAATTACACAGCACCCAAGGGCCCACAAAAGAGGCTGCTTTTAGGGGGGCTTCGCTCCCCCAAACCCCCCCACCGGGGGCTTTGCCCCTCGGAACCCGCTGGGGGGCGACACCCCCCTTTCAGGGCCGGTGTGTGTGTTTCTTGGACCCCTACCTTGGGAAATTTCTGGGTGCGCCACTGGACGTTTTAGTGAACTTTTACCATTTTTTGCTTCTTTACTCGCAATGGGTGTGTGAACGTGCAACTTTTTTCTGATCTATTTTATATTGCACTGTAATATTTCTGCATTAATAGGTCTTATACAATACTTGTCAGTATAAAAGTATAGACCTAGTAGGGTCAGAGAAATTACAGGATAGGGGGCCTTTATTGGGCAAGTCAACAAATAACCTCAACTCCTTTTATTCTGTTTCAGTCACCATTGAGCAGCATCAACTTCATCGTTCCACGTAACACCCCGCACCGTGCTATTATGTACAGAAAGGAGTTAATAAATGAAATATCAACCAAAACTGTGCAGGAATCCATCGACAACCGTGTGTTTATCCTGTTGGGCAAAGCCGGCAGAACACATAACCGTTCTTCTTGGCTTTTGTTTATAGACACTTGATGAAGGAATGCGTCGCTGTGTTTTATGAACGGCTTTATAGCGTACGGTCTCTTTTTTTGTTTATCTACTTACTTTTCATGAAAAGACCATTGATGTCAGTCTGCAAAGCATCAACGTCTAGTGGAAAGAAAGACAATAAAATAGATGTGATTCCTAGGACACAAGTGAACCAGAAGCAATCTCCCCAAAAATTCTTTATGATGTTGTTTGAAGATAGAAACTATCAGTGATGAATGAGAATGTGAATAAGATTTGATGGGTATATACTATAAAGCAGAGATACAGCTACAGTGCCATCCTGTGCAGCCCCCTACCAGAATGTATGTCCATGTCTGGGGGCTGCTCACACCTATTCTCCATGTCAGGGGGGGAGAGGTCCACTGTATTGAAGCTGGGGCAGATAAGTACTAACAATGTGGCCATCTAGGAGTCCTCAAAAGAGAGTCGAGGTCTCCCGCCTCAGTTATGGCACTCTAGAAAGCAAAAAAGGAGGGATGATCCGGCTCCACGAAACAAGCAACCTTGATTTATTTACAGGATAACACAGGACAGGCAACGTATATTAAAAAAAACTTCAAATTGGGCATCAGACACCCAAAAAAGACCCATTTCACTATGTGCGGTTTTTAGTAAAGCATGCAAGGCTTCCTACCCTCTGAAGTGCAGAGAGAAGGTGAAGGTCCTAGAAGTCCTAGAAGAGAAACTGCATCTTTCATTTATGGCACATACTTTGCTTATGTCATACATTTCTTATATACTACGGTAATTGGTTTAATCTGCCTAAGATGCATCTAAACCAGAAAAGTCTGTGCACCCCTGAAAGAGCTTTAAAGGGGAACTCCTGGGAGATAAAAAAAATGTTGTACAGTCCCTGCCCTCCTACATGATGAAGCAGAGCTGGGCACTACAGCTCTAGGATCTATAGATCACTTATAAATCAATAAAATCAGATCTGCTCCTCAGCTCTCACCCCTCCGTTAGGGGACAGAGAAATTTAGTCATGTATAGTGTTAAAGATTCAGGGGACATTTCGCTACCAAATTGATATGGCGAAGGGGAGACCATGGCAGTGCTGAATCAATCAATGCAGTGTTTTGCCTCTGCTCCTAGCCGGATACATGGCAGCACACATTATGCACCATCACATCATTATTCAGCAGAAGATCACAGTGAGTATTTATATCTGCTTGGTGACATGATTGCTATTGAAGGGAGAACACCCTTGTAATACATTACATAGAATGGTATATCAGGGGAAGGATTGTATTGTGACTATGGAGCTGGCAGCCATTCTCCCTGTTCATACAGAAGTATGAGCAGGCAAGAATGTAAGATGATCCTAGAGCCCCCAGGGTCCACGCCCTGACACACCTCCTGTCTGCTGCAGCATGAGGCTGAATTTCTCTGTCCCAGAAGTGAGGGGTGAAGGCTGAGAAGCAGATATGATTTTATTGATTAATAAGCAATCTATAGATCTTAGAACTGTAGTGCCCAGCCCTGCTTCATTATGTAGGGGAGCAAGGACAGTGCAAACATTTTTTATCTCCCCAGAGTTCCCCTTTAAAGCTCTTCCAGAGGTGCACAGACTTTTCTGGTTTAGGTGCATCTTGGGCAGATTAAACCAATGCAGTGTACAGCTCTGTTTCATCATGTAGGAAGGCAGGGACAGTACAAAAATGTTATCTCCCTGGAGTTCCTCAATTTGAGTGTTCAAACCAAGCACGGGCGCTCAGTGCACCTTTGGAGTGGCCAGACAGTTCAGTTCACCTTCCCCTTTTCTTTTTTTCTATCAGTCTTTGCCTTTCTTTAGCTCCTGTAAACTCAGAGATGTCAACTGAGGATCAGGAGAATGGAGATAGATGGAAAACAAGTAGGTGGGATGACGCACTGAACTGTTTGGCGATAACAAGGGTGGGTTTGAACAGTTCCTTTAATAGCAAAGTGCATCTGATACCACAGATCTACAGCTTAGACTAGTGTTTTACAACCTGAAGCATTCTAGCTGTTGAAAAACTACTACCATGATAGATGCAATGTGTCTGGCTTCAACTTGCTAGGGCAACTGTAATGATCTGGCAGGTCAGCACTACAAGTTTTTAGCACCTACCATTGGGGTGCCAGTCTCTACAAGGCAGGGTGACCGACGTCCATGGCATTCTCACCCCACCGGTGGTCTCACGCTATCTGAACACTTCCCATCTGTGTCTTCCTGCACTCAGGGCTTGCACTCATTGCACAGATTTCCTGGGAGCGCACTTAGGTGGCACGCACAGCATCCTCACGATTCTTAAAGGGCTAGTGCGCCCTAACCTAGAAGCGCTTCTCAGCTTATGGTTTAGAAGCACAGTTTACTTAAGGCACCATCCCCCATTGGAATAGGAGTCGTGGAGTTCGAGTCACAGTTCATCTTGGGTGGAGTCAGATGTTTGGCTTACTAAATTCACAGCCATGGTTGTGGAGTTAGAGCCAGTGTCCATTTTGGTGGAGTCGAAGTCGGAGTCAGGAAATTGAGGAGTCATAGTCAGGTGTTTGACTTACTGACTCCACAGCCCTGGTTTGGGGCATATGTCATCTGTCAGAGCAGGAACAGAGCTTCCTGGAAAGAACTCCATGAGGAGAACATACAGAGAACTAGCTCTGCTCCTCTGTCATGAACTTCAGGCCCAAACTCTACAAAGGTTCCCCTGACCGTGCACTGACTCCAGCAGTTACGTGTCCTCTAGAGGACACTTGGTATAGACTTGGGTGAACAGGTCGGCACAAGAATAAATGTTAAATGAGGCGAGTTCAATGACAGTTTTCACCTTTAAAGAGAATGAGTCCTTGTGGGTGGAACGAAACCCTGGTCAGGAAGGACTATATGACTCTAACGGGCGGTACTGTGATGCTGAGTAATGAGGAGAAGGATGGACGAATGACAGCCATTGTACTGGAAGTAATGGAGCAGTCAACAGTTAAATGTTGCCATAAAGCCAAGTTGAAAGACTTTATAAAATGTTGCACGCCCAGTATAAGAAGGGCTCGCGTATTAAGAAAAATACTTTAAAGAAATCTGTGCCTGTGACATCCCAGCAGAGGAATCGTGGCCTTCACCATGGCCTAATTACAGGTATTACTAGCACAGGCCTAGACCTCTCACCCATCCAGGATCACTGCAACCAACACCCCCTTGCTCTTCGGGGTTAGCTGGGGTGCTGAAGGTCTCCGCCACCTCAGAAGGAGGCAGATCCTCACCCGTGACTACCACTCCGGGCCACCCTCACTGTTTACCAGTCACTGGATAACCACAGGCAGGGGCGTAACTGCAACAGGTGCAGGGGTTGTGATCGCACCCGGGCCTGGAGCCTAGGGGGCCCCAAAAGTCCCTTTGGCCCATAGAAAAAGACTATTGCTGTTAAAGATTTGTAATAATTGGGGGCCCCGTTGGAGCTTTTGCATCGGGGCCCATGAGCTTCAAGTTACACCCCTGGCCCCAGGGCTTCAAAATTGGAGCTCCGTTTTAAGGAAACTGTTTTTTATCACCAACATTAATCCGTGACAAGTAATGAGACGATTTCCAGTAAGACTGGTCTCTTTATACTCTCCAATCATTAACTTAAAGATTTGGGTGGTCAGAGATATGAAATCGTACTCTCCCTAAATGAGTTATCCACCTGCACAAGACTGTATAAAATATAAAAGCGAAAGCCTCGGGCTATTAACGTTAATCCCTTTAAAAAAAAACCTACAAGACGACATGTCCTACCCTATGTACTGTTTAATTGCAGCTCATAAATGTTCAGCAGAATAATGTGATCGGGCTCCACAGCTCAGCTGTCACTGCAGAAGGGGCATGGCGTTAATTGCTAATGTCACTGCGGCACTCATGTATTGTGCTCAAGGACGGGGTGGTGAACAAGACACTCTGCAAGGCCAAGATGGAGCAGAGAGAATTAGTGAATAGATTATTGGCAGTACATTTATTCATTTATTGTCTATGCATAAAACGTTTTCAGAAAAAGGAAATTAAGCTTTTATTAAGGGCTCTGGAAGGAAATTGAATAGTAGGATGAGGGTGATAACCCCCACTATGACATATACAGACATTATTTACGGTAGTTTATTATTCACATACTGCGAGTAGCACAGAACTGGATAGACTCTTACATTAAATAATGGATCCAAGGACTCAAAGGAGTATACAGACAATTATAGCATGGGATCACAGAATATAAGAGTATACAGACATTACAGCCAGGGATCACAGAATATAAGAGTATACAGACATTACAGCCAGGGATCACAGAATATAAGAGTATACAGACATCACAGCCGGGGATCACAGAATATAAGAGTATACAGACATTACAGCCGGGGATCACATAATATAAGAGTATACAGACATTACAGCCAGGGATCACAGAAAATAAGAGTATACAGACATTACAGCCTGGGGTCACAGAATATAAGAGTATACAGATATTACAGCCAGGGATCACATAATATAAGAGTATACAGACATTACAGCCAGGGATCACAGAATATAAGAGTATACAGATATTACAGCCAGGGATCACATAATATATAAGAGTATACAGACATTACAGCCAGGGATCACAGAAAATAAGAGTATACAGACATTACAGCCTGGGGTCACAGAATATAAGAGTATACAGACATTACAGCCGGGGATCACAGAATATAAGAGTATACAGACATTACAGCCAGGGATCACAGAATATAAGAGTATACAGACATTACAGCCAGGGATCACAGAATATAAGAGTATACAGACATTACAGCCAGGGATCACAGAATATAAGAGTATATAGACATTACAGCCAGGGATCACAGAATATAAGAGTATACAGACATTACAGCCAGGGATCACAGAATATAACAGTATACAGACATTACAGCAAGGGATCACAGAATATAAGAGTTTACAGACATTACAGCCGGGAATCACAGAATATAAGAGTATACAGACATTACAGCCGGTGATCACAGAATATAAGAGTATACAGACATTACAGCCAGGGATCACAGAATATAAGAATATACAGACATTACAGCTGGGATCACAGAATATAAGAGTATACAGACATTACAGCCGGGGATCACAGAATATAAGAGTATAGAGACATTACAGCCGGGGATCACAGAATATAAGAGTATACAGACATTACAGCCGGGGATCACAGAATATAAGAGTATATAGACATTACAGCCGGGGATCACAGAATATAAGAGTATACAGACATTACAGCCTGGGATCACAGAATATAAGAGTATACAGACATTACAGCCGGGGATCACAGTATATAAGAGTATACAGACATTACAGCCAGGGATCACAGAATATAAGAGTATACAGACATTACAGCCAGGGATCACAGAATATAAGAGTATACAGATATTACAGCTGGGGATCACAGAATATAAGAGTATACAGACATTACAGCCAGGGATCACAGAATATAAGAGTATACAGACATTACAGCCGGGGATCACAGAATATAAGAGTTTACAGACATTACAGCCAGGGATCACAGAATATAACAGTATACAGACATTACAGCCAGGGATCACAGAATATAAGAGTATACAGACATTACAGCCGGGGATCACAGAATATAAGAGAATACAGACATTACAGCCGGGGATCACAGAATATAAGAGAATACAGGCATTACAGCCAGGAATCACAGAATATAAGCATATACAGACATTACAGCCAGGGATCACAGAATATAAGAGTATACAGACATTACAGCCGGGGATCACAGAATATAAGAGTATACAGACATTACAACCAGAGATCACAGAATATAAGAGTATACAGACATTACAGCCGGGAGACACAGAATATAAGAGTATACAGACATTACAGCCAGGGATCACAGCATATAAGAGAATACAGGCATTACAGCCAGGAATCACAGAATATAAGAGTATACAGACATTACAGCCGGGGATCACAGAATAGAAGTGTATACAGACATTACAGCCAGGGATCACAGAATATAAGATTATACAGCCATTACAGCCAGAGATCACAGAATATAAGAATACAGACATTACAGCCGGGAGACACAGAATATAAGAGTATACAGACATTACATCCAGGGATCACAGAATATAAGAGTATACAGACATTACAGCCAGGGATCACAGAATATAACAGTATACAAATATTACAGCTGGGGATCACAGAATATAAGAGTATACAGACATTACAGCCAGGGATCACAGAATATAAGAGTATACAGACATTACAGCCAGGGATCACAGAATATAAGAGTATACAGACATTACAGCCAGAGATCACAGAATATAAGAACACAGACATTACAGCCGGGAGACACAGAATATAAGAGTATACAGACATTACAGCCAGGGATCACAGAATATAAGAGTATACAGACATTACAGCCGGCTGGAGATTTTTACTTTTATTTGAATTGTCACCTATTTTATATCATATATTTGTATTTTTCACTCATTCGTCTTCACTTCTACTTGGGCCAAGCATCTTTCTTTCTCGGCAGCCTGCTCTCATGAGTATGTGTTTACTATGGTAATCCAGTGGCCATGCCTGATGGCCACTCTCCAGCCCCTTGAGTATTAACGAATGGAGGTGATTACACCCTAAGGTTTGTGGTGTCCCCAAATCAACGGTGGCTCTCCCTAGTTCTGACCCTAATGGGAGATTAAGGTGAACAGTGAACATATATTAACGGAGTTATGTTCCAGTGGCTGGACCTAACTCATAATGAAGTCCACAATGTTGCAGCCATCCGGTAGTTCTGGTAGTACTGAACCTTTGTATTCCACTGCATCCATGACTCCGGTCCGAGCTGTCCATCTAGACCTATGGGTTAACGAATCCACCTCACCAGGAGAGCCATAACAATATGTATTTGCATCGCGTCTAGAGTCAATATAAATTATAACTAAAGTCAAAGACTTATATGAAGCCATTGATCTCCTTCTTAAGAACATCTGATCTCAGTTAACCATTCTCAACCGTTCCTTGACATTCTTTTCTTGCATCAGAAATATTCATTATTTACTGCCACAGTTTCTGCACGGATTAGCAATTATATGTCGAATAAACTAAGCCTGGCATTAGCTTGACCTTTTATCTGTTGGCAGAACTTTATGAGATTACAGACCATAAAGAAATTATTGATAACGCACGGCATATTGTTTTACTTTAAAGCTGGTCGTACATCAAAAAGATCTGCGGACTATGATGAGTCACCATAAAGATCAATACATATGATATTGCAGGCGCTTATGCGTATTAATGCAATCCAATGTTGCTTCAGCAGTTTGGAAGTCATGCTTGTATTAAGAAGACTTTCCGAGAACTCGGCACCTTGATTTAACATCTTTAAGGAATTTAATATACAATAAACTTCCATTTCCAGTCTATTGGGAACACAGCTCCAAGTAGAACCTGGCGCCAAATTATTTCAACTAATGGTATGTAAGAGAATAAGAGTATGATGTGAGAGCAAGCAAGGCAAGCAGCCAAGCACCACTTCTACTTAGAATGGTTCTACTCAGCTAATACCGAAGGCATTGGGTTATGTATCCGTCACAGAAAGGCGAAACCCATAGATATGAATTCATTTACCTACACCAGCAAACCGACCCATAGGTGTCTATCAAGATAAATGACTATTTGGGAATTTACAACCTTTATTGCAAATCATAAATTATAGATTATCAAGCACTCTCATTGACCTGACTTGGCCTGTAATGGAAGTAGGAGACTCAACATGTTATGGAAGAGGAGATCAAACACTGACTAAATGTTGGAATATATGCAGAGTAGAAAGAAAGCCGGGCACTGGGTCCTATTAACGGGCCATTAAATCCAATGTATGGGCTGCGACAAAATGGCTTCGGTGTTCCTCAGCTCGAGCACAAGACAAATCAAAGTATATTGGAAGAAAGAGCGGCACTCACCGATTTGAGATCATGTAGTGATTTACTTCAATCTATTGTGGGGTGCAGTGCCGGACAACAATCAACTGTTTCACGCGATCAGCGATTCAACAGGTGCACTCGTAACCCCACAATGGATTGAAATATATCACTACGTGATCGCAAATCGGTGAGTGCCGCTCTTTCTTCCAATATACAATTTTGGAATATGTTTAGTGCAACAACTCCATTAATGTATATATAAGTGTTCTTGTCATGGTGTAGTGAGAATGCTGATGAAGGAATGGCAGGTATGGGCAGGGTGACCAGGGAAGACTAGTCTGATCCTAGTCTAGGAACCCTGAATGGCCCTGATCCCAAAGGTATCTCTGAAGGTGAGAAGGTTCGGGCCTCCAGCCTGTTCCTAAAACTCCTCCACCAGCCCTGCACTATTCCCCCCTCACCTCCCTCCACAGAACTGGGATACAGCAACTCTAAAGGAAAGGACTGCAGCAACATAAACACACAGGTCAGCACAGCACGGCTTCCAGGCATAGAGTGAGACTCTATCAGCAGCACCACCTGGTGGAAGAAGAGGCTACTTAAAGGCCAGGGGGAGGGGAGCCCAGGTGAGTCACACATTAACCCCTCAACCGAACCTCATAGTGAATGCAGTTCTGGAGCACAACACAGGGCCAGGACCTTCACAACCATCAACCATGCAGCTCTTAAAGACAAACACATACACAGCAGCATCCAGCAAGGTCAGCGCCAACTAAGCGTGTGACAGTTCTATTGCTAGGTTTGTGTAGTCTCTATAAAGTTAGATAAAAAAAAACACTCCCAGAGGCTCACACACAGGAAAGACCATGTGACTGTAGCCAGTTTCCTGTGTCTGTGCACGAGAGGTGAAGCAGTCTGCTGATGCTGCACACAGACACTTAAGTTTTGAATATTCCTGATTCCACAAAGCCTATCATATCTGTACCTGTTTATTGCTAATTAAAGCTCTGTTCTGTTGACAACACGAGAGTATCCTGAATGATCCGCTGCCAACAGTATAAGAGCCCAGTGTGACACAGAACCCCACGAGTAACACAGAGCACAGAGTGACACAGAAGAGAGAATAATACAGCAACAAAAGCCCAAAGCAAAAGCAGCACAGAGCAACAGAGAAGATGTCTACAAGCAGAAATCACTGCAAGTACTCAGTGCAAAGTCTCACCAATCAGAATTATCAATCCTGGAAATTCAAGGTGAAGATGCTGCTCATAAGAGAAGGTACGTGAAAATATACGCAGTAACAAGTGCCCATCCATTACCAGATGATTGGCTAGAGAAGGATCAGAAAGCACAAAGCACTATCTCCCTCAGTGTAGATGATGATCAGATTGTGCATATATGCAAGTTTATATGGGATGAATTACAGAAAGTGCATAAAAGATCAAATCTCAGCAATAAGCTTTATCTCATGAGAAAGCTGTACCATTCTAAGCTAAGTGATGGCCAGAATATGCAGAACTATATAAGAAACACCCAAAGAGGTTGTGGAGCGTCTCAGGGGTATTGGAGAAGAAATGAAAGACTTTCATGTTGCTGCACTTCTATTAAGTGGTCTTCCAGAAAGTTATGACACACTTGTCACTGCATTAGATGCACGGCCAGATGATGAGCTCACACTAGAATATGTCAAAGGCAAGCTTCTTGATGAATTCAAACGAAAAACGCATAATGTAAGGAGCAGTAATGAATCCAGAGCAGAAACAGCATTAAAGACACAGGACCTTCCTAAAAATAAGAGCAATCTAAAGGAAACTCATGAATGTTTTGTCTGTAAAAAGCCCGGCCACCTTAAAGCAAACCGCAGAATTTGAAAAGCAAGAATGAGTCAGCTTAAAAAGCAGAACAGTGATCAAAAAGGTGAAAACAGCTGTAAAGGAAGAGTCTGCATTTAATAAAAATACAGGCTCATCTGCAAAGCATAAAGTATATGGTGTATAGACTCTGGTGCTAGCAGCCATATGATGAATAATAAGGATTTCGTCACTGAACTTGATGTCAAGTCAAGTCAGAAAAGGTCATCTTAGCTAATGGTCACTATATGACTTCAGAAGGAGTAGGAGACGGCTACCTCTACTGTCCTGTTTCCTCACCACAAAGCAGAAAGTTCCCAGTAAAGGATGTTCTCAGAAGTGGATAAATACCACTAATGAAGAGATGGAGTCCCTTCACCAACTCCAGACATGGGAACATACGGAGCTACCACAAGGAAAAAGAGCTCTCAGAAGCCACAGGTTCATCAAAACTTCAGCAATGAGAATTACAGACAAGCAGTGGGGGCACTTCTGTATATGAGGACAACCAAGGATGTATGAAACTTGCCAGCAGTGAGACGATTAGTGCAAGGATAAGTAGTTGTTGAGCAATAGCAATAGTAGAAACAGCAGGTTCTTTGAGATCTCAATCTGTGCATGTGCTGCCTCTGCAGTCATTTTCCCTACATCCAGCATGTCACCGCTGGGAGATCAATGCCACCCAAACTGTTCCGCCATGACACCCCCTCCTCCCATGCCCCGGCCGACAGCATTGCCTCACTGGTGCTGTCCCTGCCTTCTATGAGCCTGCTCCCCTGCCACCGCCACTACCCCCCCTCTCGGCAAGCTATGTACAATGAGACACCGTGAATCCACATGAACGGCCTTTTATCCAACCAGTTCTGTCCTGACGAGGGTCAAACTCAGTTGTAGAGGGTAAATATATGGAAGCACTCACATTTTTCACCCAGTTTGGAGCTCTAGAAAAGTGCATTCTATAATCTGAAAAATACAATATATCGCAGGGACAACTTGCACTTGTTCTCATTACCTTCATTTAGTTAGGAGGGGTGGTTGACATTTTGTTTCTATCATAATATTTTGTTAATTTGTTGTTCTAAAAAGACATAAATCAAATAAACAATATTTTTCTGATCTAAGGAAAAACATATATTATTCCAACAGCATCAGGTCCCTCTGTATCTGATCTGTAGCTGCATGTGTCCACATCAAAGGAATGCCGTGTCAAAATAACCTCCAGGTATACGAGTCTCTGATGAAGAACCCACCATCTCCAGACCATAGCTGCCCTTACAATGATATCGACGTGGTGCTTAGTATATACAGTACCAGACACAAGCCCAGAGGAGCAGCTCATAGGAAGACATCACCTAACAGATTTTATATTCATTTTTAGAAATCTATTTCCTATATGTTATATTTCTTATATGTCCTGCCTAAATGGGTCTCCCCTCCTCACTGTGCGTCTGCGCCTCAGTGTCTGAATTCACGCAGGCACACAGCACGGAATTGGTAGGAGCTGGTCCCGGCTGCTGGTGATGCGCCCCCAGGGCCATGGGGTACTTGGAACTGGGCTTTAATACTTCTGGGCAATCACAGGGGTCGAGATCCGGCTCCGGGACCCTGGGTATCAAATAAAAGTTCAGGGATTAAGGGTTTTGGGGGTGGTTGTCATGGTTGAGTATGGAGTCTCCTCGCAACCTTCAGGGCCAGTCCCCTGGTTCCCAACCAGCCCTTTCATCTGACTCCGGTCAAACTTGGATTCGGACACATGGGTGGTTCTCTCTGCTTCTGCCCGTGCCCCTAGGGCTCCCTCTGCCTTGCTTGCTGTCTGTTGTTCCGCGACCCAGGACAAGCTCCTCGCTGCTCAAGTCCTCTGGGTCCTCACTCCACGGCGCTCTCTCCTCTCTAACTTCCC
Organism: Allobates femoralis; assembly: GCA_033576535.1. Taxonomy (NCBI): domain Eukaryota; kingdom Metazoa; phylum Chordata; class Amphibia; order Anura; family Aromobatidae; genus Allobates; species Allobates femoralis. Next base: position 35,650,324 of record JARQOC010000012.1, read on the forward strand.
ACACTTTCCTTCCCTCCGTCCCCTGGCTGAGCCCTCCCTCTATCAGGTCCGCACACCGTACCTGGGACTGGGTGTGTTGGGTGCTTGGTAGGTGTCTCAGACTTACCATCCCATTTCCCTGAGAACAAGGATACCACACCCGTGGAGTGGGTGAACTACTCCTTGTGGCGACCAGACAGCAGGGGCACCACATTCCCCCTGGGCAAAGGTCAGCACGTCCTCGTGCGACCACACGGCTTAAAGAGGTGTTTTCACATAGAACTCACACTTTTATAGCATGCATGCATAACAACAATAAACTTCTCAGACGAGAGGTTCCTTCTTAAACGTTACTTAACAAAAATTAAACTATCTATGATATTAAAAGAAAACAAGCAAAAAGTACAAAAAGTTCCACAGCTCTCCAGGTCTCACAGCGTCCGTTTTGGCCCTTACCAGGTCAAGCACTGTTCAAACAAGGCGCTGTTTCCTGGGTTAGAAGGCATAAATCAGTAGTCCAACTGTCCAATAGTGTCCTTCATTTGACTGGTCATTTGTACACACTTCAAATAACTTTTCTTCACACATATAACTGTCACTTTATCTACCACTATCTACAACTCACACATTATCTACAGCATTCACATATACATTGTAAGCCTGGCTTCCCACCAGGGGCGTATCCAGGGGGGTGCAGCCGGACCTTTTGCACCGGGCGCCACTTTAGCGGGGGGCGCCGGCGGCACTTCTGCTTCCGCGCCAGTCGGGGGCCCTGGGAGACTTGGTGCGGGGTGACCAAAGGAGACCCCGGAAACTGCATCACTGGCGGCGGCGCCGCCAGTGTGTGATCGGAGGACGGAAGAGAGACGGCCTGGATGGGACGGGAGACAGCAGGGGTGAGTGACCGAGGAGCCGGGGGAGGAGGAGGGGGACAGCATGGGTGACGGACCGAGGAAAGCCCCCCCCCCCGGTCCTCAATCAAGGCTGCAGGGGCGGCGATCTCCCCCCATTCCCACCCCTCCCGGTCCTCACCTCCTCACCTACCTTGGGGGGGGGCGCCAAAATGGATCTGTGCCCCGGGCGCCATCACACCTAGTTACACCACTGCTTCCCACTATGTGTTTTGTGATCCTGTTCTGTTCGTTTATGAAACAAACAGAACAGGATTGTTTTTGCCTCCCATGTATCCCTATGGTGCCAGATTGGCCATATTTGGCCATCCGGTTATGTGTATTGAGTACAGGATTCGTTTTTGTCCTTTTTTCACCGGTCACAAAAACGAAGACTGCATTGTTTTTGGGAACCGGTGACAAAATTGGAGAGAAGCGAATCCGGTGCAGTCCGGGACAGGTAACATGGGGGCCTATGGAGCCGGATTCGTTAAAACATCGGATCGTTTCCCGGATCCAGTTCCAGGTTACAGAGCATGCTCAGAACAAGAGCACTGCTCTGCACCCATGGTGTATGTGTGTAATTTCACTTTAGCAGTGTATCTATATACACAGCTAAAGTGAAATTAATTCAATGGATTGTTAAAGATAAATTCTCACCTATCCACCGACTCCGAGTGTCACGCGATGAGTTCATCTCCGAAGGCAAAAGGACCTGTACATCAGCTGACTGGGAAGGAGCAGAGCAACCCAATCAGCTGATATGTCACATGACCGCATCAGCACAGTTTGAATCTGCACTGATGCAGTCATGTGACCTATCAGCTGATCAGGTTGCCCCGCCCCATCACGGTCAGCTGATGCACAGGTCCTTTTGCCTTCTGAGTTGAATTCATCGCGGGACACTCGGAGTCGGCAGATAGGTGAGAATTTATTATTTTTTTATTTTTAACCATCAATTGACATAATTTCACTTTAGCAGTGTGTATAGATACACAGCTAAAGGGAAAGTGGACAGCGCCAACAGCACTTGTCTGGCTCGGCTCCCCCCTGCTCTTTCTGTGTCCGAATCCCGGACCCGGACACAAAAATGGCATCCGGAGTTGTCAATCCGGTGCTGTCCGTTCCTGTTCGTGGGGTCCTGCAAAAAACAGGATCCCATGAACAGGAACAAAAATGTAGTGTGAAGCCAGCCTACCTATTAATTTAACTTAGCCTGATCTAGAACTTCTTAGTACAACTATTTATATTTTTACTACTGTCTATTTACGGTTGATATTACATTATTCCTTTGCAGAGAGGACTTTCCTTTTCAGGAAACAACTGCAACATTCCTCCGGTAGTGGTTTTCCACCTTAGTCCATGTCCATATCCCTGGTTTCTCATTTTCCTAGCTGGTTTCGGGGACGGAGGGGCCAGCAGGGAACCTAGCAGGGTGTTACCCTCCACCGGGACAGCAGCACTGCTTTCAATCTGCTGCGCGTCTCCATATTTCTTCACCGGTGGAGCTGGTGGTCTTGACTCTGTTAGCTGCTGCGACACTTTCTGCAACAGGTCTTTATTCCACCTGTTGAAGGTCCACACCTGGGCCTTTTGAAGCTGCTGGCTGAGCGCTGTCATCGTGCCAGAGCCTGCCTTGCTAAAGATTATTCTGTATGCATGCAGCAGGGCGGGCTCTGGTGCTGATGTTTCCGCGCATGTGCTGTTCCAGCAGCCGAGACCTGTTCCTACCAATTCCTCGCTATGCGCCTGCGTGAATTCAGATGCTGAAGCTCAGGCGCACACTCGCAGGAGGTGGCACAGGGAGGCAATCCCTCTCGACTTCTCATCTTAAAACTTTCAAAAGTGTTTGTCACAGGTTACAGGGGGGCTAGAGACATGGGAGACCCCTTCACTGAATGCAGCAGACACGCTGCATTCAGTGGTGCTGTCACTTTGGAAAGCACCGGGGGGGAGGGTGACAGGTTCTCTTTAAAAGTGTGAGGACATCTGGGAGTGAGCTGCAGCCAAATCTCAATAACTCTGTATCCTGAAGTACCGAGACTGTCCAAGGTGTCATAAAAGCATGTTCCAGTTCCAAATTTGCCTAAGAAGAAGATTGCCTTTTCTTGGAAGACTTTGATTGGATGCAGAGTTGAATTCCCCAGAAGATTCACGGAGAGACCCATGAGAAAGGTCTGATCTCCGATCTGTACTCTGAGTGACAGATTCCCCACTGCTTCCCCGTTCATCCACCTAACAGTCAACTGTGCTACTTCAACCCTTACAGTGACCAAGTTATAGTTGATAAGCCTTGAGCTAGGTCTTGCCACAGAAATCTCAGTGGGAACCAAAAGTAGTTAGGCTCAGATTTTAAGAGGATTGAACTTTGTTTCTCTACGAGCAAAGTGCTCCCACTAAAGGGGTCTTTATTCACCTCCTTTCTTAATTGCACCTCCGTTTCAAGTGACTTCTTGGGCGGGAGTAAAAGGGCAATTTAGAGATAAAATAAGTTTGTGAACCGTTGTGGCGCACCACCAAGGGGCCAACTTGTGCACTCATCTATTTACATCGCTCTTTATGGATTAACTTCTTGGCTGCGGCATTAGATATAAGCCCCGGTTAGGTAAGTTCTTGGAACATCCATGTCACTGGAGTCCTGGTCAATGTGTGTTACAGTTTATTGTGTGTACTTTTGTGTGACTTGGAGAAATTACTCTTAAGTTGTCCGGCATGGTCTGGTCTTGTTCTTTGTCCATGGCCCATTGTATCTTGGGAAGATCAACCCGGTAGACGGTCTACAGATGCAGAGGTGAAAACTGCCTTGGTATGTCTGGCGAGGAGTACTGGACTACCGCTAAACATATTCAGGGCAGCGGGAAACTTTTTGATCATCTATCTATCTATCTATCTATCTATCGTTCGTTCGTTCGTTCGTTATCACATAAGATCTTCCTCCACTGTTATATCCACTACTAAGGACAGGAGCTGCTTTCATGCTTGATTTCTGTGTTGTTTTTCCATGATAACAGGATTATTTGGAGATAAAAATGTCTTGATGTCATACATCAAATACAGACGAATTCTGAAGACATGCCTGAACAATAGACTAGAATCCTCTAATGGTGCTTTGACCATCCCTAATCAGAAATGACCTTTTAAGCAATATATATGTTGTGTCCATTAGGCCAGGATGCTCTATCACCGAGGACTATGGTCAATCATGGTTGCTTGGGGCTGTGGAATTTCAATTTAAAAACCTTTTTTTCAGGTATTAAAGACTGTCTCAGTAGAGATGGCCTGGTAATGGAAGGTGCTGTAAGCTGCTATTACCATCCAGGCTGTCAGCTTAGCCGCAGAAAAACTTTTCATGAAGTGATTAATGCTGTTCTAATGAATCAGGAATCATTCCAGCCTCTGTAATTATAGACATCCCAAAATATGTCTGTGTCCTGGAAGAGATCATATCAGATACCAGCATGTGAAATGCAATGTTACACTATTATTTAACAAAATTATCTACTATGGCGAGATAGATAGATAGATAGATAGATAGATAGATAGATAGATAGATAGATAGATAGATAGAGTGAGTCATGATGAAAGTGTTGATACTCTTGAAATTGCTCTAGAAAATAATTGTAATTAGATCTGGACTGATTTCTGCCACTTCAGATCTATCCAGCACTTTGTTTCCATCCATTTCTGGGGCTTCTTGATGTTTAGGGTCATTGCCCTCTTGGAAGACCCAAGACCTAGAACGCCCCCAGCATTCTGAAACTGGGCTCTACATTGCCACCCAAAATCCTTTGGTCCTTTTAGATTTCATGATGTCTTACACAGTCAAGACGCCCGTGCCAGAGGCAACTGACACACCCCAGTTCCGTGGGGTACTCGGAACCGGGCTGTTAAGCAGTTCTGGGGAGTCACAGGGGTCGAGACCCGGATTCTGTGACCCGGGGATCAATTGTTAAGGGAGTTCTTGGATTGGTAGGGAAGGGGGTGATGAAAGGGAAAGTTATTCGTGATGCCGCCCATGGTGTGTGGCTATTGGTGGCCACCACAGCTGCAGAACCTCCAGAGATGATGAACGGGCAGCCGGGATGGAGCGGCTCCCCACAGGCGTAGCAGATCCCCGGGGCAGTGGATGTGGTACGTGTGTAGGGTGCAGGATGGCGGGTGCAAAGCAACAGACTCACAGTTTGTTGGTTCCTCAGTCCTTTTACTGGTGCGACTGGAATACTGACAAGCGTTGGTATACAGAGTCCTTGCACCTGAGAGCAACTCGGGGTTCTCCTCACCCAACAGGTTCTGAGACTTCCTTGCTGCGTCTTGTTGGTAGGTCCCTGCAGCTGCATAAGCTGAACTGCTGGCACTTGCTCTCTCCTGCTTGGTGCTGGTATGGGAGGCAACCTTACGCTGCTTTGCCTCTGGGCACAGTGTGGCTGGGGAATATGGAATTTCCCACCTTCCGGTATTGGCTGCCAGGTGGTTAGGTCCCCTCTGGGGTGAGCATGACACCGCTCCGCTCCCCAGGTTTTCCTCCACTTCCTCAGACCCCTAACTTGGGTCCCTCACGCTAGACTGTACTGTCCTGGGATGAGCTTAGCACTGCTCCAGTCCACAGGATGTCTTCCTCAGCCCTCCTAGGAACTGAACTGACTAACTCTGCCCCAGACCAGAATTTATAGGGGAGCTTACCCTGAACCCGGGTCTAAGTCTTCTCCTTCAGGCCTGGAGGCAGAAAGGTGTTGTGTGCGGTTTCTGTCTGGTGTGGATACCCTCTGTTATTCTCAAGAGTGACACTACCATCCAGGGCGATAATGACACTGCGGGGTGCCACACAACAAAACAACACAAAAACATCTGTGACTTCCACCATATATAACTGTAGGTCCTGTGCTCTTTTCTTTGTAGACTTCATTCTGTTTTCAGTAAACAGTAGAATGATGTGCTTTACCAAAAAGCTCTATCTTGTCTCATCTGTCCGTAAAACATTTTCCCAGAAGGATTTTGGTTACTCATGTACATTTTGGCAAACTGCAGTCTAGCTTTTTTATGTTTCTGTACAGTAGTGAGGACCTCTTGTGTCTCCTCCATAACGTCTATCTCATTCAAATGTAAACAGATAGTTTGTGCAAACACTGATGCACCCTGAGCCTGCAGGACAGCTTGAATTTCTTTGTAATTTGATGGGAGCTGCTTATCCACATGCTTAGTGTGGCACACACAGACCCACAATGAAAAGATTGAGTCAATGTCTCCCCTTTTTATCTGGTTTCAGGTGTGATTTTAACATTGCCCACACCTGTTAGGCTGGATTCACACTGCAGTTTTTTCCCTGTTCGATCAGGTTTGTGGGCCAAAACCAGGAAAGGAACCAGGGGAGGAACTTGCAGAGAATAACTATAATTGAAAGATTGAGACCTGTTCAGAGTTTTGGAGACATTCCTGGTTTTGACACACAAACCTGATCGAACCTGATCAGGGAAAAAACTGCAGTGTGAAACCAACCTTATTTGCAACAGGTGAGTTTGGATGAGCATCACATGCTTCAACAAAGGTATTTACCCATAGTTTTGGGAAGGTGCCAACAATTTTGTTCAGCCCAATTTTGGAGCTTTGTGTGAAGTTATGTCTAATTTGCCTTTTTCCTATCTTTTGTGTTGTTCTAATGCACACAAAGGAATTAAACTTTATTTAAATTATACTTCATTTTAGAGAACAATTTCAGGGGTGAAAACACTTTTAGCCATGACTGTAGATAGATGGATAGATAGATAGATAGATAGATAGATAGATAGATAGATAGATAGATAGATAGATAGATAGATAGATAGATAGATAGATATAGATAGATATCCTCCAACCGGCACCGCACTATCAATTGTATCAGCATTACAGATCACGATACGGTTGCAAGCAAAGATGAAAGAGGGAGTGATCTACTACTTCCATTATCCTCTTTCTGTGTCTGCAGTCTGACATCTCAGTACAGCGGGTGCGATGACGTCACTTCAGCATGTCCACTGAGTCGAGATGTGCAGTACTACAGATCTCTTGCCACAAAGAACGGGGCAGTGGAGGAAACAGGAGAGTTGAGGGTTTTTAAAAAAACACGGAGTACACTGGTAGCTTTGTGGCCAATGGCCATAAAACTATATGGAGGACTATGGGGCTGCATAATACTATATGAAGAACTGTGGGGTGCATTAGAATGTATGGGGGATTATTGGAGTGCATTATACTATATAGAGGACTATGAGGTGTGCATTATTCGATATGGAGGACTATGTGGGGGTCATATATGGAGGATTACGAGTGTGCATTATACTATATGGAGGACTATCACTGTGCATTAAAACATATGGAGGACTATGTGGGTGGCATTATCATAAGTGTAGAACTATGGGGGCGCATTATAATATATAGAGGACTATGAGGGTGAATTAGAATATATGAAGGACTATGGGGTGCATTTTACTATATGGAAGACTATGGAGGTGCATTATACTACATGAAGTGCTACGTGGGGGGGCATTAAACTATATGGAGGACTATGGGGGTGCATTATATTATATGGAGGACTATGGGATGTATTATACTATATGGAGGACTATGTGGGGTGCATTATACTATATGGAGGACTAAGGGGGCATTAAATTTTATGGAGGACTATGGGGTGCATTATACTATATGGAGCCCTATGGGGGTACATCATACTATATGGAGGACTATGGATGGTGCATTATAATATATAGAGGACTATGTGGTGAATTATAATATATGGAGGACTATGGGTGGTACATTTCATGCAGGGTGCATAATATTATTTAGAGGCTATGTGGAGCCCATAATACTTGTGGAAGGTTATCAATATAGAATATATTTGAACTCCCAGGATCAACCACATCCGTAATTACAGGGGGGTGATCAGGATAAATGAAAGCATAACAACAATATAGCTTAGAAGTGGAAACTCCAAACATTATAAATCGTACAAGCATAAGAGTCATTATTCCACAAAGAATATGCCTATAAACATATATTTTATTGGAGTCATGACATATAAAGGCAAGGTAAACATTAGCTCTTGAGGACAGCAGTTGTTCCACCGAACCTTTGTGGGATGGATCATTAAATCTACATTTTTCACTTTTTATTTCGGAGTGCTGCCTGTTTGTGTTTTTCAATATCTGGGTTGGGTTTGGACCAGTGGTGTAACTTGAAGCCCAGGGGCCCCAATGCAAAAGCTCCAACAGGGCCCCCAATTAATGCAAATCTTTAATAGCAATAGTCTTTTTCTATAGGCCAAAGGGACTTTTGGGGCCCCCTAGGCTCCAGGGCCCAGGTGCGATTGTAACCCCTGCACCTATTGTAGCTCCACCCCTGGTTTGGACATTACCTATGTGGGATTATTTTGCACCCATTTTTCTATTTTTGACTTTGTGCTGCCCTATTTTTGCATTTATTTTTTAGATAGAATAGAATAGAAATGTTATGTTACTCTAAACCTAGAAACTAGGCATCAACATAATATTAATAACATCTTGCTTGCTGTGTGGGTGGGTAAACTATAAATATGAGGTCATTTTCACATCTTTAAGAAACGCTGGTAAACAAAAGTAGTTGACACTTTTTCTCCATGGAAATAGATATTTTTGGAAAAAAAAGCTGCAGCATGCTTCACTGTAGTGGCAAGAATGAATGTAATTAGAGGATATTCCACAATTGCAGCCGTTCTGCGCAGTCTCCACGGTCCATATTCCATCATGACCTCCAAACAGGCCACATTACACATACACCAACGCACATCCACTTGTGGAACTAATTATGTTCTTGTATTTAGTATTCCGGGAGCCGATGATCAAAGTGGTTCTCAGATATCTCTATTTATTTCACACTCCAAGACTATGTTGTCGTCAGAATATAAAGCGCCACACTGTCTGGGGTTTTCTTAGGATAATCGTAATGTTTGTTATAGTGAAAATATAATGTGTTGACCCTGAATCCCACAAATATAGTATCTTTCTTTGGTATTAGAGGATAAGTACGAATTAATAGTGTGACTGTAAAGGCCCCGTCACACCTGGCGACGGGGCTGGGGATGTCGGTGGCGACTGGTGGGAGCGCGCACGTTTTTGGCACCCCGCCAGCGTCGCCGTCCCCCATTTACATGGGGCGACATCTCCAGCCCCGCGCCGGCGAGCTGACAGGCGGCATCGCTGCCGGGGTGTCTGAAAACCCCAGCGGCGATGCAGGACAATGGGAGCCTATGGCTCCCATCGCCTGACAGGTCGCCGGCGACCGGTTACATGGGGCGATGTGTGCACATCACCCCAGATTAGTCGCCTGGTTTCAGAACACTGCTCTGAAACAAGGCGACCTCCCGGCGGCGCCGACATCGCCTCTTTACATGAGGCGACGTAGGGGCGATGTCGCCGCCGATAGGCCACGCCCCTACGTCGCCTATGTAATTGGCGGCGATGTCGCCCCGTGTGACAGGGCCTTAAGACTGAGTTCAATTTAAAGTGAAAATCAACTGCAACACTAGACAGTATATGTATAGGGAATAGCATAATGGCTGAATGTGAATAGCAGGGCTATCTGCACAGCTAAAAAAGATATAGGGAAAAAAGACATGGCAGAAACTGCTGGTGAATCTAAAGAAAATGGAGAAATCTTAGCTTAAAGCAGTGGCCACTGCGTCAAGAGCCCGATAACCACGTCACGGTCTTTCTCATTATATCGGGTCCCAGCCATGTGCCTCTCTTGTGGTGTAATGCTGTATGTGTGGGTTTGCATGCCTCTATATACAATTAAAACCAGCTGTGAGAGGTTATAATGGACATGACTACAACAAAATGGATACCAAACATGGCTACCGGGCGGTGAGTTCAGACAGAGCGTTTGTGCTCCGTTTTTTTGTTGATCCGTGTTTAGTGCAGTTTCTGCACCAAAAAACAGATCCTCTTTTTGCAAAAAAGCATCACAAGTGCATCATCCTTTTATGCTGCTTTTTTGCTTTGTTTTTGGGGGACACAGACAGACACACAGACACACTTTCTCACCCTTCCCGCAATCCCACAGTGAGCTCCGGTGATGTCTTCCTTCCGGGCACCGGCAGGACCTGTCTGTGAGCAGTATAAGTACTTATAAGACCTATGCCAGGTCACATGGTCACATGGTGCCAGGTCCTGGAAGTACCGCACAGGCTACCCACAGGTCCTGCTGAAGCCTGAGGTAGGAGATCGCTGAGGAGGGTAAGTAATTGGATGTTAGTGATGCAGAATGAAACATACAGCCGTCTTTTTACTTTTTTTTATATCATATAGGTATATTTTTTTCCACATTTTCTTTACAAGTGGCTACAAAATGCAATTTTTTTTACAAATGCAAATGTCGGATAAAACCTTCAAAGGATTATTGAAGGAGTCATAAATCCACACAAGGACATTATCATCCTGTCAAATCCCCACATGATTCATTTTACTTTTTGTAAACCAGAAATTAAAGTGACGTTCTTCAAGGTTACATTGAAGAAACATTTTAAACCAGTGAATTTTTTTTTAATAAAGTTTTACTATGTTTTCACACAAGGATCAGGAATCTATGCAGCTTCTGTGTTGAGAAAAATGTCAACCAGGGTCATGAGAAGTCTGGATTGGTGGAGGTCAAGGTGCTAAGACCCCACAACATGGGAGGCAATGAAGTAGAGGCACCTGGTGATCTGGAGTTGGAATCGGTTCTCCTCGGAGAGGCAAACAGTAGGGTACAGACTTGGGCATCTCTGTGAGAACTAATCGCATCCACATGGGTCCAGGTGGCCATATGTGTTCCAGAATCTCTCAGTTGACTTCTATGGAAGTGACACACCCACTCCAGGGACGGGGAAGACTCGACAACGGGCAGTTACTAGTTGTTCTCATGTCTTCACTTCTCAATTCTTTCCACGGGGACAGACGGAGGCCGAGACCTGGTCCCGTGACCCTGGTGATGTCATTTTAATAAAGGGGTGACGTTAAGGAAAGTCTGAGGGGATAAGGGGTATTCGTGATGCCACCTGCGGTATGCTGCCAGGGTGGCCGCCGCTGCTGCAGAACCTCTGGGAATGATGACTGGCAGCTTGGATAGTCCTGCTTCCCGCAGGCGGAGCACAGTCCCCAGGGCAGTAGAGTTGTTTCCCCCAGCTTGTACTTCAGCAGTTGGTCACTCGGTCATCAGTACTACCGGTGTAATAGGCGGCCTCTGCGGCCGACGGTCGCCGCAAATAAAAGTCTCTCACACTACAGCTACAGTTCCACTGCTTTTACTCAGGTGTTAAACATGGCCGCCAGGTACACTCTCTGCCAGTCTCTGGTACTTTGCTCTTTCTCCAGAGGGTTGGTACAGATTAGCCACAGTTGGTACCTTTAAGTGACACAGTGTCTGGTGGCTTTTTTCTCTCGGTGTTATAAGGGGTAACTTTTATCTGAGGCGAGCGGGTCATCTCTCTGCCCCCAGGCTCTAAACGTGCTCCGCAGCACAGAGCTCAGGCACCGGAAGCCATGGGTGCTTCTGTGTGTCCCGGACACTGTTAGGATCCCTCCCGGGAGCTGTTCCCTAGTTCGGCCACCTTCCCCAAGATGTGTTGGGTGTTCGACCACAGCTCCCATTAGAAGTCAGAGGCCTCCGGACTTACGGCTCAGGCATGAAGTATCTGCACCGTGTTCAGGGTCGGGTTCCTGTGTCTTCCACCAACCCCTCTGTCTCGTCAGATTCGGGCATACGGGGAATCGATGTCTCACCCGCACCCCTAGGGCTTTTCTCTCCGTCAGTCAGTCTTTCCCTCCAGTGAGGGAGTGGGGTGGCATTACTTCAACCCATGGGAGTCAGCACCACACCGCTTCTGCGCTCCCAACTACCACTCCTCGACAGTCGATGTTACTCCTCCGGTCTCCTACTACTGAATTAACGTGTCTAACACTGTCCTGTCCCCCTTTTGTTGCAAAAAATACTAATGGCAGTCTGATGAGGAGCGCTCTAAGGATCAAGCAGACATGTAAGATGTTTTAATAAATGGCAAACCTTTTATTAATTTCTTAGCTCCTCTCACAGCTCCACTACGTGTTTCAACTGTATAAAACAGTCTTCATCACGAAAACTACTCCCTTTGTGAGGGACTGGCGGCTGGAGCAGCTCAGGAACAGCACAAACGATCTGCCTTGAGGACCTGGCGTTTTCCTGGTAACCCACAACAAAGAGTGGTGACGCAAATTCGGTTTCACGGTCACGTGACCGGATAGGTCCTGTTCCGAGGATCAGGAGAGAGGAGAGCGGAGAGGCAGCGCACATACCGCCGGTGGCGGAGACTGGTAAACCGAGTTGTGCAGGACTTGCACAACCCGATAAGGTGAGTGGCCACCTACCCACGCTACTTAGACGTTTTTAATAAGGGGATCCTACACATTTGCACCCCTCTTCCTTTTTGTTTTATCTGTCCCCCTTTTGTGGCCTGGGTCCACCCTCAGGGTCCACCCATTACCCATTGTCCCAGGGGCCTGTCACTGCGCGTGTGTGTGTTGGGTTTTGGGCTTAACCATACCATCCCAGCACCTTGAGAACAGGGGCACTATACTTCCTAACCGCAGAAGTGCAGTACCTCTGATGGCGGTAAAAAACTCACCAAATACACAACGTGTGCACGAGGCTTTACAAATACTGAGGTAAAAACTCACCAAATACACAACATGTGCATGAGGCTTTACAAATACTGAGGTAAAACACTCACCAAATACACAACGTGTGCACGAGGCTTTACAAATACTGAGGTAAAAATGTACGAAAAACACACAGAGGCCTCGTGCACACATTGTGTATTTGGTGAGTTTTTACCTCTGTATTTGTAAGGCCTCGTGCACACACTGTGTATTTGGTGAGTTTTTACCTCTGTATTTGTAAGGCCTCGTGCACACATTGTGTATTTGGTGACTTTTTACCTCAGTATGTGTAAGGCCTCGTGCACACATTGTGTATTTGGTGAGTTTTTACCTCAGTATTTGTAAGGCCTCGTGCACACATTGTGTACTTGGTGAGTGTTTTACCTCAGTATATGTAAGGCCTCGTGCACACACTGTGTATTTGGTGAGTTTTTACCTCTGTATTTGTAAGGCCTCGTGCGCACATTGTGTATTTGGTGAGTGTTTTACCTCAGTATTTGTAAGGCCTCGTGCACACATTGTGTATTTGGTGAGTTTTTACCTCAGTATTTGTAAGGACTCGTGCACACGTTGTGTATTTGGTGAGTTTTTACCTCAGTATCTGTAAAGCCTCGTGCACACGTTGTGTATTTGGTGAGTTTTTACCTCAGTATTTGTAAGGCCTCGTGCACACATTGTGTATTTGGTGAATGTTTACCTCAGTATTTGTAAGGTCTCGTGCACACATTGTGTATTTGGTGAGTTTTTTACCTCAGTATCTGTAATGGTACCTTTACACACCGCTACAGAAAGTTAGAAACAACCGGGTGTCTCACGTACACGAGCACATTCCAACAGTTGCAAACATATGTATTTCAAAAGAGTAATAGGTATTTGTGTGAGCGCTGGGGAATCAACCGGCACCAAGGCTATTATGAAAAGTTACCTCTCGGCTTTAATTGTACAATAAAAAGGCAGGGTCCTTTAGGCCACGACGCGTTTCTACGCTCTCCAAGCGTCTTCCTCAAGTGGAATTCCACTTGAGGAAGACGCTTGGAGAGCGTAGAAACGCGTTGTGGCCTAAAGGACCCTGCCTTTTTATTGTACAATTAAAGCCGAGAGGTAACTATTCATAATAGCCTTGGTGCCGGTTGATTCCCCAGCGCTCACACAAATACCTATTACTCTTTTGAAATACATTCGTTCCTCCGCTTTACGGAGTGAGGTATGGAGCAGCTCCGGGTAATAGGACCTTGGATGACGTCCTGAACACACCCACGGACCCACCACGTGACGACTCACATGTGAGGTGCTGGGATTAAGGACGCAGCAAAATCTTCATCATCCACAGCCGCTTATTAGCCGAGGACACAGGGAGATGAACATCAATGCACTAATTCTTGTTGTGCAGACAGCACAACAAGCACAGGTGAGGTTCCCATTCAAATAACCTGCTCCCGATGACAATTACAGCGTGGCGCAACAATATTACCTTCTTTGTCAACGGTTGCAAACAGTACCCGATACCACCTTTACACGCCGCTACAAGGTGCTCTACAGAAGGTTTAATCTATCTTTGTGAGGCACCGCCGAGTGCCACAAGTTACCTTCTGTAGAGCACCGTCCCTCATTTACACGCCGCTACAGAAGGTAATATGGGAGGACCTGGGGCAGCAGGGACAACACATAGGCGTGCCAGAGTTGTGGATTACGAGACGCTCGTACGATGATTGGACAATGCAATAGCATCATGATTGGCCAGCCAGCGCAGGAAGGCTGGCTAATACATCACGCTATTGCAATTGTGTAGTGTGACTGGTCAGCTCCTTAAATATGCCGCCCTATGCAGCGACATCCAATCGTAACGCAGGAGCTTCCACCAATGATCGCTGAAGGGGGTTGGGTTCCCGGAGGCTGTGTCACGCCCCAGGGAGTTAACTAGGTGGCGAAAAAACCTTACCGTACCTTATTTAGACGCCGCTACCATCGGGTTGAAACCAACCTGTTTTAGAGCACTGCTCTGAAACAGGTGCCGACAGTGACGTGTGGCAACAACCTAGTTTACACGCCGCTACCTCGGGTTGATTTGACGGTGCAAGATACATTTGTCTCTGACACCCGCTTGTTTCTAACCTTCTGTAGCGGCGTGTAAAGGTACCATACGGCTACGTGCACACGTTGTGTATTTGGTGAGTTTTTACCTCAGTATTTGTAAGGCCACTTGCGCACGTTGTGTATTTGGTGAGTTTTTTTTACCTCAGTATATGTAAGGCCACATGCACATATTGTGTATTTGGTGAGTTTCTCACCTCAGTATTTGTAAGGCATCGTGCACACATTGTGTATTTGGTGAATTTTTACCTCAGTATTTGTAAGGCCACGTGCACACATTGAGTATTGGGGGAGATTTTTAACGTAG
>JARQOC010000012.1:35665368-35682738 GCA_033576535.1 Allobates femoralis
AGGAGGTGGCACAGGGAGGCAATCCCTCTCGACTTCTTATCTTAAAACTTTCAAAAGTGTTTGTCACAGGTTACAGGGGAGCTAGAGACATGGGAGACCCCTTCACTGAATGCAGCAGACACGCTGCATTCAGTGGTGCTGTCACTTTGGAAAGCACCGGGGTGGAGGGTGACAGGTTCTCTTTAAAAGTGTGAGGACATCTGGGAGTGAGCTGCAGCCAAATCTCAATAACTCTGTATCCTGAAGTACCGAGACTGTCCAAGGTATCATAAAACGTTCCAGTTCCAAATTTGCCTAGGAAGAAGATTGCCTTTTCTTGGAAGACTTTGATTGGATGCAGAGTTGAATTCCCCAGAAGATTCACGGAGAGACCCATGAGAAAGGTCTGATCTCCGATCTGTACTCTGAGTGACAGATTCCCCACTGCTTCCCCGTTCATCCACCTAACAGTCAACTGTGCTACTTCAACCCTTACAGTGACCAAGTTATAGTTGATAAGCCTTGAGCTAGGTCTTGCCACAGAAATCTCAGTGGGAACCAAAAGTAGTTAGGCTCAGATTTTAAGAGGATTGAACTTTGTTTCTCTATGAGCAAAGTGCTCCCACAATAGGGGTCTTTATTCACCTCCTTTCTTAATTGCACCTCCATTTCAAATGACTTCTTGGGCGGGAGTAAAAGGGCAATTTAGAGATAAAATAAGTTTGTGAACCGTTGTGGCGCACCACCAAGAGGCCAACTTGTCCACTCATCTATTTACATCGCTCTTTATGGATTAACTTCTTGGCTGCGGCATTAGATATAAGCCCCGATTAGGTAAGTTCTTGGAACATCCATGTCACTGGGGTCCTGGTCAATTCTGACCAGGTGTGTGTTACAGTTTATTGTGTGTACTTTTGTGTGACTTGGAGAAATTACTCTTAACTTGTCCGGCATGATCTGGTCTTGTTCTTTGTCCACGGCCCATTGTATCTTGGGAAGATCAACCCGGTAGACGGTCTACAGATGCAGAGGTGAAAACTGCCTTGGTATGTCTGCCGAGGAGTACTGGACTACCGCTAAACATATTCAGGGCAGCGGGAAACTTTTTGATCAACTCTAAAATCTATCAGTCCTCTATTATGATATATATTTATACATCAATCTCTCTATTATTTATCAGTACGCCTATCTATTAATTGATTATCCATTCATATTATGCATTTATCACCAACATTACAGTGTCTATCTATCTATCTATCTATCTATCTATCTATCTATCTATCTATCTATCTATCTATCGTTCGTTCGTTCGTTCGTTCGTTCGTTATCACATAAGATCTTCCTCCACTGTTATATCCACTACTAAGGATAGGAGCTGCTTTGATGCTTGGTTTCTGTGTTGTTTTTCTATGATAACAGGATTATTTGGAGATAAAAATGTCTTGATGTCATACATCAAATACAGACGAATTCTGAAGACATGCCTGAACAATAGACTAGAATCCTCTAATGGTGCTTTGACCATCCCTAATCAGAAATGACCTTTTAAGCAATATATATGTTGTGTCCATTAGGCCAGGATGCTCTATCACCGAGGACTATGGTCAATCATGGTTGCTTGGGGCTGTGGAATTTCAATTTAAAAACCTTTTTTTCAGGTATTAAAGACTGTCTCAGTAGAGCTGGCCTGGTAATGGAAGGTGCTGTAAGCTGCTATTACCATCCTGGCTGTCAGCTTAGCCGCAGAAAAACTTTTCATGAAGTCATTAATGCTGTTCTAATGAATCAGGAATCATTCCAGCCTCTCTAATTATAGACATCCCAAAATATGTCTGTGTCCTGGAAGAGATCATATCAGATACCAGCATGTGGAATGCAATATTACACTATTATTTAACAAAATTATCTACTATGGAGATAGAGAGATAGATAGATAGATAGATAGATAGATAGATAGATAGATAGATAGATAGATAGATACATAGATAGATACATAGATAGATACATAGATAGATACATAGATAGATAGAGTGAGTCATGATGAAAGTGTTGATACTCTTGAAATTGCTCTAGAAAATAATTGTAATTAGATCTGGACTGATTTCTGTCACTTCAGATCTATCCAGCACTTTGTTTCCATCCATTTCTGGGGCCCTCTTATAATAATAATAATATTTATTCATTTATATAGCGCTATTAATTCCATAGCACTTTACATACATGAGTAATGCTGTCTCTCTTGGAGCTCACAATCTAAACATCCTATCAGTATGTCTTTACAATGTGGGAGGAAACCAGAGTGCCCGGAGGAAACCCACGCAAACACGGGGAGAACATATAAACTCCTTGCAGATGTTGTCCTTAGTGTCCTTGGTGGGAATTGAACCCAGGACTTCAAGACCCCAGTGCTGCAAAGGCTACAGTGCTAACCACTTGAGCCACAGTGCTGCCCTGGAAGACCCAAGACCTAGGACGCCCCCAGCATTCTGAGACTGGGCTCTACATTGCCACCCAAAATCCTTTGGTCCTTTTAGATTTCATGATGTCTTACACAGTCAAGACGCCCGTGCCAGAGGCAACTGACGCACCCCAGGGCCGTGGAGTACTCGGAACCGGGTTGTTAAGCAGTTCTGAGGAGTCACAGGGGTCGAGACCCGGATTCTGTGACCCTGGGATCAATTGTTAAGGGAGTTCTTGGATTGGTAGGGAAGGGGGTGATGAAAGGGAAAGTTATTCGTGATGCCGCTCATGGTTTGTGGCTATTGGTGGCCACCACAGCTGCAGAACCTCCAGAGATGATGAACGGGCAGCCGGGATGGAGCGGCTCCCCACAGGCGGAGCGGATCCCCGGGGCAGTGGATGTGGTACGTGTGTAGGGTGCAGGATGGCGGGTGCAAAGCAACAGACTCACAGTTTGTTGGTTCCTCAGTCCTTTTACTGGTGCGACTGGAATACTGACAAGCGGGGGTATACGGAGTCCTTGCACCTGAGAGCAATTCGGGGTTCTCCTCACCCAACAGGTTCTGAGGCTTCCTTGCTGCGTCTTGTTGGTAGGTCCCTGTGGCTGCTTAAGCTGAACTGCTGGCACTTGCTCTCTCCTGCTTGGTGCTGGTATGGGAAGCAACCTTACGCTGCTTTGCCTCTGGGCACAGTGTGGCTGGGGAATATGGAATTTCCCACCTTCCGGTATTGGCTACCAGGTGGTTAGGTCCCCTCTGGGGTGAGCATGACACCGCTCCGCTCCCCAGGTTTTCCTCCACTTCCTCAGACCCCTAACTTGGGTCCCTCACGCTAGACTGTACTGTCCTGGGATGAGCTTAGCACTGCTCCTGTCCACAGGATGTCTTCCTCAGCCCTCCTAGGAACTGAACTGACTAACTCTGCCCCAGACCAGAATTTATAGGGGAGCTTACCCTGAACCCGGGTCTAAGTCTTCTCCTTCAGGCCTGGAGGCAGAAAGGTGTTGTGTGCGGTTTCTGTCTGGTGTGGATACCCTCTGTTATTCTCAAGAGTGACACTACCATCCAGGGCGATAATGACACTGCGGGGTGCCACACAACAAAACAACACAAAAACATCTGTGACTTCCACCATGTATAACTGTAGGTCTTGTGTTCTTTTCTTTGTAGACTTCATTCTGTTTTCAGTAAACAGTAGAATGATGTGCTTTACCAGAAAGCTCTATCTTGTCTCATCTGTCCGTAAAACATTTTCCCAGAAGGATTTTGGTTACTCACGTACATTTTGGCAAACTGCAGTCTAGCTTTTTTATGTTTCTGTACAGTAGTGAGGACCTCTTGTGTCTCCTCCATAACGTCTATCTCATTCAAATGTAAACAGATAGTCTGTGCAAACACTGATGCACCCTGAGCCTGCAGGACAGCTTGAATTTCTTTGTAATTTTGATGGGAGCTGCTTATCCACATGCTTAGTGTGGCACACACAGACCCACAATGAAAAGATTGAGTTAATGTCTCCCCTTTTTATCTGGTTTCAGGTGTGATTTAAACATTGCCCACACCTGTTAGGCTGGTTTCACACTGCAGTTTTTTCCCTGTTTCGATCAGGTTTGTGTGCCAAAACCAGGAAAGGAACCAGGGGAGGAACTTGCAGAGAACAACTATAATTGAAAGATTGACCCCTGTTCTGAGTTTTGGAGACACTCCTGGTTTTGACACACAAATCTGATGGACACTGATCAGTGAAAAAACTGCAGTGTGAAACCAGCCTTACTTGCAACCAGGGGCGGACTGGCCCAGGTGGCAGGGGGGCAAGTGCCCTCTGGGCTGGTTTTATAGCCCTCATCTAGGGCCACCCCCCCCCCCCCCCACAGAAATGGACCGGCCAGCGACGCTTTTTGGCTGGCGCTGTGAAAGTACAGCAGACGCAGCAATAGCACCATGATAGCAGCATCCCGACCAAAAAAAGTCTGATAGCACCCCCCCCCCCCAAAAAGTCTTTTGTGTTGTTCTAATGCACACAAAGGAATTAAACTTCATTTAAATGATACTTCATTTTAGAGAACAATTTCAAGGGTGAAAGCACTTTTAGCCATGACTGTAGATGGATGGATGGATGGATGGATGGATGGATGGATGGATGGATGGATGGATGGATGGATAGATAGATAGATAGATATACTCCAACCGGCACCGCACTATCAATTGTATCAGCATTACAGATCACTATACAGTTGCAAGCAAAGATGAAAGAGGGAGTGATCTACTACTTCCATTATCCTCTTTCTGTGTCTGCAGTCTGACATCTCAGCACAGCGGGCGCGATGACGTCACTTCAGCATGTCTACTGTGCCAAGATGTGCAGTACTGCAGACCTCTTGCCACAAAGAACAGGGCAGTCGAGGAAACAGGAGAGTTTAGGGTTTTTAAAAAAACATGGAATACACTGGTGGCTTTGTGGCCAATGGCCATAAAACTATATGGAGGGCTATGGGGCTGCATAATACTATATGAAGGACTGTGGGGTGCATTAGAATGTATGGGGGATTATTGGAGTGCATTATACTATATAGAGGACTATGAGGTGTGCATTATTCGATATGGAGGACTATGTGGGGGTCATATATGGAGGATTACGAGTGTGCATTATACTATATGGAGGACTATCACTGTGCATTAAAACATATGGAGGACTATGTGGGTGGCATTATCATAAGTGTAGCGCATTATCATATATAGAGGACTATGAGGGTGAATTAGAATATATGAAGGACTATGGGGTGCATTTTACTATATGGAAGACTATGGAGGTGCATTATACTACATTAAGTGCTACGTGGGGGGGCATTAAACTATATGGAGGACTATGGGGGTGCATTATATTATATGGAGGACTATGGGATGTATTATACTATATGGAGGACTATGTGGGGTGCATTATACTATATGGAGGACTAAGGGGGCATTAAATTGTATGGAGGACTATGGGTGCATTATACTATATGGAGCCCTGTGGGGGGTGCATTATACTATATGGAGGACTATGGATGGTGCATTATAATATATAGAGGACTATGTGGTGAATTATAATATATGGAGGACTATGGGTGGTACATTTCATGCAAGGTGCATAATATTATTTAAAGGCTATGTGGAGCCCATAATACTTGTGGAAGGTTATCAATATAGAATATATTTGAACTCCCAGGATCAACCACAGCCGTAATTACAGGTGGGTAATCAGAATAAACGAAAGCATAACAACAATATAGCTTAAAAGTGGAAACTCCAAACATTATAAATCGTACAAGCATAAGAGTCATTATTCCACAAAGAATATGCCTATAAACATAAATTTTATTGGAGTCATCACATATACAGTATAGGTAACATTAGCTCTTGAGGACGGCAGTTATTCCACCGAAATTTTGTGGGATGGATCATTAAATCTACATTTTTCACTTTTTATTTCGGAGTGCTGCCTGTTTGTGTTTTTTGATATACAAGTTGGGTTTGGACCAGTGGTGTAACTTGAAGCCCAGGGGCCCCAATGCAAAAGCTCCAACTGGGCCCCCAATTAATGCAATTCTTTAATAGTAGTAGTCTTTTTCTATAGGCCAAAGGGACTTTTGGGGCCCCCCTAGGCTCCAGGGCCCGGGTGCAGTTGTAACCCCTGCACCTGTTGTAGTACCACCCCTGGTTTGGACATTACCTATGTGGGATTATTTTGCACCCATTTTTCTATTTTTGACTTTGTGATGCCCTATTTTTGCATTTATTTTTTAGATAGAATAGAATAGAAATGTTATTCTAAACCTAGAAACTAGGCATCAACATAATATTAATAACATCTTGCTTGCTGTGTGGGTGGGTAAACTATAAATATGAGGTCATTTTTACATCTTTAAGAAACGCTGGTAAACAAAAGTAGTTGACACTTTTTCTCCATGGAAATAGATATTTTTGGAAAAAAAAGCTGCAGCATGCTTCACTGTAGTGGCAAGAATGAATGTAATTAGAGGATATTCCACAATTGCAGCCGTTCTGCGCAGTCTACACGGTCCATATTCCATCATGACCTCCAAACAGGCCACATTACACATACACCAACGCACATCCACTTGTGGAACCAATTATGTTCTTGTATTTAGTATTCCGGGAGCCGATGATCAAAGTGGTTCTCAGATATCTCTATTTATTTCACACTCCAAGACTATGTTGTCGTCAGAATATAAAGCGCCACACTGTCTGGGGTTTTCTTAGGATAATCGTAATGTTTGTTATAGTGAAAATATAATGTGTTGAGCCTGAATCCCACAAATATAGTATCTTTCTTTGGTATTAGAGGATAAGTACAAATTAATAGTGTGACTGTAAATGCCCCGTCACACCTGGCGACGGGGCTGGAGATGTTGGCGGTGACTGGCGGGTGCACGCACGTTTTTGGCGCCCCGCCAGCGTCTCCGTCCCCCATTTACATGGGGCAACATCTTCAGCGCCGGCGAGCTGACAGGCGGCATCGCCATCGGGGTGTCTGAAAACCCCAGCGGCGATGCAGGACAATGGGAGCCTATGGCTCCCATCCCCTGACAGGTCGCCGGCGACCGGTTACATGGGGCGATGTGTGCACATCACCCCAGATCGGTCGCCTGGTTTCAGAGCACTGCTCTGAAACCAGGCGACCTCCCGGCGGCGCCGACATCGCCCCTTTATATGAGGCGACGTAGGGGCGATATCGCCACCGATAGGCCACGCCCCTACGTCGCCTATGTAATTGGCGGCGATGTCGCCCCTTGTGACGGGGCCTTAAGACTGAGTTCAATTTAAAGTGAAAATCAACTGCAACACTAGACAACATATGTATAGGGAATAGCATAATGGCTGAATGTGAATAGCAGGGCTATCTGCACAGCTAAAAAAGATGAAAATGGAGAAATCTTAGCTTAAAGCAGTGGCCATTGCGTCAAGAGCCTGATAACCACGTCACGGTCTTTCTCATTATATCGGGTCCCAGCCATGTGCCTCTCTTGTGGTGTAATGCTGTACGTGTGGGTTTGCATGCCTCTATATACAATTAAAACCAGCTGTGAGAGGTTATAATGGACATGACTACAACAAAATGGATACCAAACATGGCTACCGGGCTGTGAGTTCAGACACAGCGTTTGTGCTCTGTTTTTTTGTTGATCCGTGTTTAGTGCAGTTTCTGCACCAAAAAACAGATCCTCTTTTTGCAAAAAAGCATCACAAGTGCATCATCCTTTTATGCTGCTTTTTTGCTTTGTTTTTGGGGGACACAGACAGACACACAGACACACTTTCTCACCCTTCCCGCAATCCCACAGTGAGCTCCGGTGATGTCTTCCTTCCGGGCACCGGCAGGACCTGTCTGTGAGCAGTATGAGTACTTACAAGACTTATGCCAGGTCACATGGTCACATGGTGCCAGGTCCTGGAAGTACTGCACAGGCTACCCACAGGTCCTGCTGAAGCCTGAGGTAGGAGATCGCCGAGGAGGGTAAGTAATTGGATGTTAGTGATGTAGAATGAAAACATACAGCCGTCTTTTTACTTTTTTTATATTATATAGGTATATTTTTTTCCACATTTTCTTTACAAGTGGCTACAAAATGCAATTTTTTTTTACAAATGCAAATGTCCGATAAAACCTTCAAAGGATTATTGAAGGAGTCATAAATCCACACGAGGACATTATCATCCTGTCAAATCCCCACATGATTCATTTTACTTTTTGTAAACCAGAAATTAAAGTGACGTTCTTCAAGGTTACATTGAAGAAACATTTTAAACCAGTGAATTTTTTTTAATAAAGTTTTACTATGTTTTCACACAAGGATCAGGAATCTATGCAGCTTCTGTGTTGAGAAAAATGTCAACCAGGGTCATGAGAAGTCTGGATTGGTGGAGGTCAAGGTGCTAAGACCCCACAACAATGGAGGCAATGGAGTAGAGGCACCTGGTGATCTGGAGCTGGAATCGGTTCTCCTCGGAGAGGCAAACAGTAGGGTACAGACTTGGGCATCTCTGTGAGAACTAATCGCATCCACATGGGTCCAGGTGGCCATATGTGTTCCAGAATCTCTCAGTTGACTTCTATGGAAGTGACACACCCACTCCAGGGACGGGGAAGACTCGGTAACGGGCAGTTACTAGTTGTTCTCATGTCTTCACTTCTCAGTTCTTTCCACGGGGACAGACGGAGGCCGAGACCTGGTCCCATGACCCTGGCGATGTCATTTTAATAAAGGGGTGACGTTAAGGAAAGTCTGAGGGGATAAGGGGTATTCGTGACGCCACCTGCGGTATGCTGCCAGGGTGGCCGCCGCTGCCGCAGAACCTCTGGGGATGATGACTGGCAGCTTGGATAGTCCTACTTCCCGCAGGCAGAGCACAGTCCCCAGGGCAGTAGAGTTGTTTCCCCCAGCTTGTACCTCAGCAGTTGGTCACTCGGTCATCAGTACTACCGGTGTAATAGGCGGCCTCTGCGGCCGACGGTCGCCGCAAATAAAAGTCTCTCACACTACAGCTGCAGTTCCATTGCTTTTACTCAGGTGTTAAACATGGCCGCCAGGTACACTCTCTGCCAGTCTCTTGTACTTTGCTCTTTCTCCAGGGGGTTGGTACAGTTTAGCCACAGTTGGTACCTTTAACCTCCCTGGCGGTATGATTAGGTCAGGAATTTTGTGCTAAAAGCGGGCTTACCCGCGGTCGCGGCAGATGCGGTGAAAAAACCGCATCTGCCGCACTTGCCGCATAGCCGCCGCACTTGCGGCGCGGTTGCGGTAATCGCCATAGTAAGTATACGGGGACTTGCGGCAGATGTGGCAAGTGCGGTTTTACACTTGCGGCAGATGCGGCAGGTGTGGCAAGTGCGTTTTTTTTCGCGGCCGCACCTACCGCAAGTGCAAAACCGCACTTGCTGCACCTGCCGCAAGTCCCCCTATACTTACTATGGTGATTACCGCAACCGCGCCGCAAGTGCGGCGGCTATGCGGCAAGTGCAGCAGATGCGGTTTTTTCACCGCATCTGCCGCGACCGCGGGTAAGCCCGAGCTTGACTCGGGGTTACCGCTTCTGGCAGTGAATGTTAACCCTGAGTCAGGCTCGGGAATACCGCTAGGAAGGTTAAGTGACACAGTGTCTGGTGGATTTCTTCTCTCGGTGTTATAAGGGGTAACTTTTATCTGAGGTGAGCGGGTCATCTCTCTGCCCCCCAGGCTCTAAACGTGCTCCGCAGCACAGAGCTCAGGCACCGGAAGCAATGGGTGCTTCTGTGTGTCCCGGACACTATTAGGATCCCTCCCGGGAGCTGTTCCCTAGTTCGGCCACCTTCCCCAAGATGTGTTGGGTGTTCGACCACAGCTCCCATTAGAAGTCAGGGGCCTCAGGACTAACGGCTCAGGCATGAAGTATCTGCACTGTGTTTAGGGTCGGGTTCCTGTGTCTTCCACCAACCCCTCTCTCTCGTCAGATTCGGGCATACGGGGAATCGATGTCTCACCCGCACCCCTAGGGCTTTTCTCTCCGTCAGTCAGTCTTTCCCTTCAGTGAGGGAGTGGGGTGGCATTACTTCAACCCATGGGAGTCAGCACCACACCGCTTCTGCGCTCCCAACTACCACTCCTCGACAGTCGATGTTACTCCTCCGGTCTCCTACTACTGAATTAACGTGTCTAACACTGTCCTGTCCCCCTTTTGTTGCAAAAAATACTAATGGCGGTCTGATGAGGAGCGCTCTAAGGATCAAGCAGACATGTAAGATGTTTTAATAAATGGCAAACCTTTTATTAATTTCTTAGCTCCCCTCACAGCTCCACTACGTGTTTCAACTGTATAAAACAGTCTTCATCACGAAAACTACTCCCTTTGTGAGGGACTCAAAGTGCATAGCTCACCATGGCCTTCCTAGGCTGTTTGTGCTGGAATCCAAGCTGGTATCCAGATTAGCCGTGAAGTAAATAGAAAAATTCCGCACAGACCGGGTATTCTGATTTAAACCTCCAATTCTTTATTCATCCATACGAATAAAACACAAGTTCTGGGGTACACAAGCCCCCCTCCCACGCCTTACGCGTTTCGGTTAGAGCACCTTAATCATAGGCATACACAGCAGTGTCTGCACAACACATATATAGGAAACTTTACCTGTACACACCCCCTACCATCACCCATGTGCAATCATTTAACAATTATTCCAGAATCAAAGAGTTAACTTTTTCAGAGAGCAGGTCAAAGTTCCAAAAATATTTTTGCAGGACAAAACCAAATCTAATATAACCAATAACATTTACAGGCTGGCCTTATATCTCTTACTACAGTAATATTCATATAACTATAAATATGATTGAACATGACTGTATATGAATGTAAATATGAGAGATAGCTATGGTTTTTAAATCTCACAATGTTCTGCATAGGTATTTTCACACCCCTTATTCATTATTCCCATCAGTCATTATTCTTATAGGTGATGTCTGAGTAAATCTACCTAAAGTACAAAAGATATAATAAAGTTTTTATAAAGTTTTTATAATAATGTTTTTGTGGCGGGGTAGGGGTTATTTATTATTTACACACCGCTACAGAAAGTTAGAAACAACCGGGTGTCTCACGTACACGAGCACGGTTGCAAACAGTACCCGATACCGCCTTTACACGCCACTACAAGGTGCTCTACAGAAGGTTTAATCTATCTTTGGAGGCACCGCCGGGTGCCACAAGTTACCTTCTGTAGAGCACCGTCCCTCATTTACACGCCGCTACAGAAGGTAATATGGGAGGACCTGGAGCAGCAGGGACAACACATAGGCGTGCCAGAATTGTGGACTACGAGACGCTCGTACGATGATTGGACAATGCAATAGCATCATGATTGGCCAGCCAGCGTAGGAAGGCTGGCTAATACATGATGCTATTGCAATTGTGTAGTGTGACTGGTCAGCTCCTTAAATATGCCGCCCTATGCAGCGACTACCAATCGTAACGCAGGAGCTTCCACCAATGATCGCTGAAGGGGGGTGGTTTCCCGGAGGCTGTGTCACGCCCCAGGGAGTTAACTAGGTGGCGAAAAAACCTTACCGAACCTTATTTAGACGCCGCTACCATCGGGTTGAAACCAACCTGTTTTAGAGCACTGCTCTGAAACAGGTGCCGACAGTGACGGGTGGCAACAACCTAGTTTACACGCCGCTACCTCGGGTTGATTTGACGGTGCAAGATACATTTGTCTCTGACACCCGCTTGTTTCTAACCTTCTGTAGCGGCGTGTAAAGGTACCATACGGCTACGTGCACACGTTGTGTATTTGGTGAATTTTTACCTCAGTATTTGTAAGGCCACGTGCACACATTGTGTATTTGGTGAGTTTTTACCTCAGTATTTGTAAGGCCTCGTGCACACATTGCGTATTTGGTGAGTTTTTTTACCTCAGTATATGTAAGGCCTCGTGCACACGTTGTGTATTTGGTGAGTTTTTTTACCTCAGTATATGTAAGGCCACGTGCACACATTGTGTATTTGGTGAGTTTTTACCTCAGTATTTGTAAGGCCTCGTGCACATATTGTGTATTTGGTGAGTTTTTACCTCAGTATTTGTAAGGCCTCGTGCACACATTGTGTATTTGGTGAATTTTTACCTCAGTATTTGTAAGGCCTCGTGCACACATTGTGTATTTGGTGAGTTTTTACCTCAGTATTTGTAAGGCCTCGTGCACACATTGTGTATTTGGTGAATTTTTACCTCAGTATTTGTAAGGCCACGTGCACACATTGAGTATTGGGGGAGATTTTTAACGTAGTATTTGAAAGGCCACATGCACACTGGCCTGTTTCACACATCCATGCAAGACACTCCATGTGTAACAGGCCATTTTTTGGGGGCGTGTATCCATGTGACACGCATGTGACTTGCCCACCAGGGCCGTGGAGTACTCGAACCGGGCGGCAGTTCTGCTGGGGGGAGTCACAGGGGTCGAGACCCGCCTCCGTTGACCCTGGGCAGTCAATAAAAGGGGGGAAAATAATTGGGAATTAACATGACGCCACCCATGGTGTGCGGCTATGGGTAGCCGCCGCTACAGTTGGGACCTCCGGGGATGATGGGAGTAACAGCGAGGATGTTGAGCCCTCCACGGGTAGAGCTGGTCCCCAGGGCAACTGTAAAGTCTAGTGTAGCGCAGGGGTGCAGTGTTCACAGTCACAGACAGTCTCTGGCTGCCGGATTCCCAAATCAGTCTACCTCCTCTCAGGCACAAGAAACACAGTCTTATGGCCCCTTTACACGCAGCTACAGGTGACAGGTTTTCCACAGTAACTTACTGGTTGCAGTGAAATCATGGAGACATAGTTCCATTTGTACACAGCAACAAGATAGAACCATGTCTCCATGATTTCACTGCAACCAGTAAGTTACCTGTGGAAAACCTGTTACCTGTAGCTGCGTGTAAAGGGGCCATTAGACAGCATAGAGCTTTAAACCGGGTTTACTCTCTTTTCTCGACAGATGGTAAAGTTTCAACAGTTCAAAAGTGGCTCCGGTGTGGTCTAAGAAGCCGTGATGGTTAATCTGCATCACTCCCTTTCGTGTCTCTTTCGGGCCTTTACAGTCTTTCCGCAGGCTAGCTACAATCTAGCAGTCACGGGCTTTCAGTAGGTGACTTTCCGGGTCCCCTAGCCCTAGTACGAAGGCCTTCTTTTCATTACGCCGGAGGTTGGGTCTCAGGACATAAAGACCCTGCACCCCGGGGGTTTGTGGTTGGAGCATACAGTGTCCTGGCCACTTCAGCAGAGCCGACACCCTAGTGCCGGCCCAGTCCCCAGTGTCCTTGCTAACTCAAGCACACCTGGACTCCGGGTCATCTCAGTCCTTTACGGTGAAGTTCTCTCCTCTCCTTCTACTGCCTGGACTTCACTTGGCTGACTGGTCTTGTCTCCTCTCAACTCTCTGTGAACTTGATGTTGGGTCCTTTTATAACCGGGTTCTTCTCTAACTTTCCATCCACCACCTGGCTCCTCCCACTATCCCATTGCTGGGCATAGAGTCCCTAGACCTAGGATCGGGAGTGTGTTAGGTGTTTGTGTCGGGAGACCAACTTACCAATCCTGGCGGCTGCGCCATCTAGTGGCGACCGGTCCGCATGGGCACCACACATGGTCATGCGTGTGCTGTCCTGTGATATCCGGCTTGCACACAGACAGCATGTCTTCATATACTTACCTCTCTACAGCGCTTCTGGGGCCTGTGCAGCTCTTAGTACAGTGAATATTCATGAGACTAATGAGTGGCCCCGGAAGTGAGAGGGACAGGCAGCGCTGAAGAGAGGGGAGTATGAAATTCATTATTTTTACACTTTAAACTCTCGGCTCTGGTCCGTGCAGATGGATAACATCTGTGTGCAAAGAAGTCCTTTGTACTGTATACAGCCCATTCACTATCTCTCTTGACAACTCTTCTTCAAACTCCACCAATCCCAAAAGGTTTACACAGATTGTCTGGTGACCATTCATGTAACTTTATTTCTATCCCCTTTTCCTCAAGATGCCTGGACCATCAGTGTAATAAGCCCCTGTACTTTGTGTAACCCCTATACCGTTGTAGATTGTAAGCTCTTTTGAGCAGGGTCACCTTTATTTTTTGCTTTATTTATTGTATTGTATTTTTACATTGATTCTATGCTTATTGTATTGTATCCAATTATTGTACTGTATTCTTTCTCTACTGTAATTACTTACCGTATTATATATTTTTCGTATATGAACCACTGTATTGTAAAGCGCTATGGAATATGTTGGCGCTATATAAATAAAGATTTATTATTATTATTATTATTATTAATGGGTCTGTGGGTCTGTGCTGCTGCTGAAAAACGGACATGTTTCCATGTGGAGCACATAGACACGCGTCTGCTCCACACGGAGACACAGTCCGTGCAGAATCACAGACATGTGAAGGGGGTTTCATAGACTATAATGGCGGGTTTACACGTCGCGATATCGCAGTACAATTTCAATGAAAAGTCACGTGGTTCGATTGTTGGACCCGATATCGTTCCTGCGTTGTATGGTGTGAACGTCCAATACGATGCAGGAACGATGTCAATGCGATATCGGGGATCGAATGAGCGTGCTATTCAATGCCCCGATATTGAAGGGAGATTGGAGCCGATCGTGCTGTGTAAACGCCCAATTACGATGCGATTTCATACGTCACCCATTCACTCCCATGTTAACTATGCGATCCTGGGTTGGGAGCGGGAGACATCGCACGGACGTTGTATTCCGATATCGCAGCATGTAAACATTCAATGTGATGCGGGAGGAACGTGCACTAATTGCGCGCTCCCGCACCATTGAGTTGCGATATCGAAACGATATCGCGGCGTGTAAACCCACCATAACGTGCATATGTTTGTGCCTCCGGCATGTGTTCTGCACGGATAGGACTTGTGCTGGAGACACCTATGTCTGAAGGAGGCCTATTGCTGTTTAAGGAACTGTACAACTGTTGCAGCTAACTGGTGGGAATTAGGACCTTGCAGCCCAGTCTGACAGCTGTGTGTGCAGCACTGATTACCTGAGACTGAGGTGGTAGAAGGAGGAGACCATGAGGGAAGCAGAAAGGAGAAGATCCTGAGCCACAACCTTCAGCAGAAGAGAAGCTGTACAGTGGTAAGAGCTCCAGTGTAAGGCTAAGTGCCCACTGTACATATCGGTTTGGGCTGCTTTTTTCTAGCCTCAAAAATGCAGTTGTTTCAAAAAAGCATGCATGTTTTTTTGCTCTGTGCACACTGGGCTTTTCTGCTGCGTTTTTTGGCTCATTACAATGGCTGGCAACTTGAAACGCAGCCGAAAAAAACACAAGATAATTGACGCATGCGTTTTTGGCACCACTGAAAAATGCACAGTGTGCACAGCTTTTTAAAAATCACATTGACTTTCATTACAAAACTGTGTATCATTCGTTGTTGGTGCAGAAAACTCAGCTCAAAAACACAGAAGAAAAGCGCAGTGTGCACACAGCCTAAAACCTGATTCTCCAGATCACCAGCTGTGCAGAGAAGTGAT
Source organism: Allobates femoralis (assembly GCA_033576535.1). Taxonomy (NCBI): domain Eukaryota; kingdom Metazoa; phylum Chordata; class Amphibia; order Anura; family Aromobatidae; genus Allobates; species Allobates femoralis. Next base: position 35,680,890 of record JARQOC010000012.1, read on the forward strand.
CACATCCACATGTGTGAAGTGTCAGGGTGAAAGCAGACCCTGCTGCAGAAACATGCGGCTAGTCACCACAAAATTGTGAATCCTTTGGCCTCCATTGGAAGATGTGGTTTGATAGCAGCACTGTTTGGCCTCACCTACACCAACTTATCTGTCCAACCTCTGAACAACTAATGGTGGGGTTACACGTCCCGATATCGCGGCGATATCGGAGGCAACGGCGCGGGAGCGCGCATTTTTTCAGCCCTTTTCCCGATATCGCAGCGTGTAAACCGCCGATGCGATAATCGGGAAACAACGTCCCTCCGATGTGTACGCCCACCAACCCAGTAACGACCATTTAACATGGGAGTTAATGGGTGAGGTGCGAGTACAGATCGGAGTTGGGCTGTCACACGCTGCGATGCTGCTACGACGGCCATGCGATATCGGGGAGTTGAATAGCTCTGCTATTCAACTCCGATATTGTTTTGGCATCGTTCCAGCATCGCGTTGTGCGCTCAAATCGTACAATGCGCACACGATATCGGGTCCAACTCGCGACCCACGTGACTTTTTGTCGGAGTTGGACGCCGATATCGCGGCGTGTAAACCCACCATTACTGGTTGCAGTGAAATCATGGACACATTGCTCCATTTGTACACAGCCACAAAATGGAACAATGTGTCCATGATTTCACTGCAACTAGTAAGTTGTTCAGAGGTTGGACAGATAAGTTGGTGTGTGTAAAGTGGCCTTAAGTGTATTTGTCCACGATAAGGAATAGCAACGTTTTGGACGACATGTATTTGTGCTTACATCCAAAACGCTGCCTCGTTTAGTACAAGTGCAGTGAATGGATTTATAGAAATCTCCTGCCTACTGTGCTTCCTTTCTCCGCAGGATAAACTGACCTGCAGCGCGGCTTCCCGAGTCCCAGCATGTCAATTTATGCTCAGAGGGAAATCACAGCGTTATCTGGCCAGTCCAACTCGGAGCATTTTACCCAGACGCCTAAGGCCCCTGATACATCAGTGGGTTTTTTTTAATTGCGGCAGATCTGGCAGATTTACCGCATCTGCCGCCTAACTGCAGCACTTGCGGCAACCCCCATGCATTGTCTATAGCGCTTGCGGTCGGGTGCGACAAGTGCCGTTCTGCTGGATGCAGCAGATACGGCACTTGCGGCAGTAAATAAAAAATGCAGCAAATACGCAGCGTGTGAACACTCCCTTAGCGAGGAGCACACTCAGTTGGAGCACGTTCAGTTGGCTGAGATAAAAAAAAAAATCAAGATTCTGGAAGACATCGGTATCTGCAATCCAAGTTGTCAAAAAGTTTGTACATTGTGTAAAATATAAAGAAAACAACTTTTTTGAGACGTGTTGCTGCCATTTTCCAAATGAGTTAATTCTTACAGATTACAGAAGTCCAGCGTTCACGTTCTGATCCGCGTCCTTTGTTCTTTTGTGAATAAAATATGGCTACAAAAAAATTCCAAATGACCATGTTCTTGTTTTCTTTCCATTTTAAGCAGCATTTCAACCTTTTTGCAATTGAGGCTGTATATCGGGTACGAAAATTACATGTGTATGGCAAGTGACAGGTCCGCTCTAAGTAATGGTATTCTGCAAAAGGGATTAATTTAACATCACTGTCACTCAGTAAATCTTTCTGCTTGGGGTCTTTGTGAGGTAGCGAGCAGCAATCACATTACCCACTCTGCTATGACCCAAACAGAGGTACAATCAGTGTAGCCTACAAAATTGACTCAAGTGGGACTTCCATGTAGGTTGAAGGCCTCATCCCTATTTACACATGAGGGGTCCCACCCCTGCTTATGACATGCTCTCCCCAGGCCCATGGGGTACT